>JAKSZP010004184.1:0-129682 GCA_022478985.1 Massospora cicadina | reverse complement strand
AAAAAACTTTACCCCCAGCTCTTTTCCCTTCAAAAAATTAGTGCATTTTTAAAAGTGGCTCTCTTTCCCACTTTTATTAAATATTACTATCTCTATATATTGTTTTTGCCCTAACTATTTCTCTATAAAATTAAAACTTATTGTATATCTATTATATATAGTATCTTTTTTTTCTTTTAGTACTAGATGGTCCCAATTATATATAGTATCTTGTAAACAAAATAACAATAATTTATTTTATTAAATTTAGTTGATTTTTTGGTCAAATCATACTAAATTTATTGATCACCATCTACAATACTTCATTTTATCAAATTTAGATGATTTTATTGGTCAACATATGCTGGATTTACTGATTGCTATCTACTGTAATTCATTTTATTAGATCTGGCTGCTTTTATTAGTCAATCTATGTAAATTTATTGATCGTTGTCTAAAATAATTTATTTTATCAAATTTAAATGAGTTTATTGGTCAACTTATGCAAAAACGATAGCCATCTATAACGATTTAAGCTCATCCCGCTATGAGCTCATACTGACTGAATTTGACCATACCCCCAGCCATAGGACATATCAAAAGTGCTTCGAAGCTATCGCTTCACCGATGCCGGAGAAAAGTTTATCCGGAACTGTTTAGTCCCACAAGTATCCATCGCTCCCGAGCCCATTTTGATATATTTACTAAATTAATGGGCAGATACTTGACCAATACTTACAGAAGTAAAATGGAATTTAAGTTGGAGCATCCTCGATTTTTGGAGAAGATGATCATCCAAATCGGTCCAGTATTCAGAGTTATGCGCGAACAAACATGGAAAAAAGAAAAAAACATACATACAGGTCGAATTGATAACCTCCTTCTTTTTCAAAGTCGGTTAATAAGATACATGCCTTATAGCTGGACATTCGAAACTTTCCGTACATTTCATTTCATTTCATTTACCGTCACACTGTGATATCATCATTACATTTTAACCACTTCGAAAAAGGAGGTTCTCATTTCGACCCGTATAGTTTTTAAAACGGGTTTCTCCACTTGCTGTGGCGTCTATCCGTGTGGAATCTTGCGATTGATTTTTACCTTCCAGACTAGCTAGAGCTTTGAAATTTGGCACACTCATGTATCTCTAACAATACAATAATCCATTAAAAATTATGAAAGTTGTGAGTTTTGCAAAATAAAACGTTTTTGCCAATGTAGGCTGTAGTCAAATTATGCAACAAAGGGTTTTTAAATCAAATCAACTACAGTTGAGTTAAACACAGCAAAAGGACATATTCTGAAAGATGCCTAGCTCATATATTCATTCACTTGGGTGTTTATAAAGGACAGTTGTGCTTTAAATACTTCTTTATATGAGCCGCTTCTTTGTAATGATGAAGGATATGGTGATTCAAAAGAAGCAACAATTGGAGAAGAAGCGACAACCCTGTTGGATTTTTGGCGTTGAAAATGCTCGCTGGTGCCTTTTTACCTGAAATCCAACAATTTAAGTGAAGGTTTTTTCTCACACTTATAAAAAGTAACAAAAACTAAAGAATACTAAAAGGGTTGATTTTTTATAGATTTTATTAGTAATCATAAGGAGGTAAAAAGAAGAACCCTTTTAATAAGTTGATAGTAGTATTTAAAATGTTGAGGCTCAAAGTTCAGATTGCTTAATAAAGTCTAAATTAGGGAATATTAAGATTTGACCTATCTGAGCTTGGAAGACTCACTTCACTTTGACAAGATGGTTGATGGAGGGCAAGTAAGATAAGTCCGTGCAGTAAGGTTTGATGTATTTTACCCAATTAGTGGGCTAGAAAATTTTTGCACTTTGTTGGACCCCTCTGACCCTATAAAAGGGGCCAGTCTTCACAATGTAAAATGTATTAAATTGGAAGTAGCCTGGAGAGGAGCCTCCAATGAACTCCCCAAATTTGGCTGATGATTCAGTGCAATCTGGCCACCCAAATTCATTTTGGTTGCCCAATTATTATCAAAAGTGTTACCCCAATTTGTGGGGTTCCACCAGAAATTAACCAAAGTCTTTTGGCTGATTTTTATTATTTACCTTCAAATTACTCTTACTAATACATCAGACTTGCAATTGTCCAACATTGCCCCCTTCAAGGGTGTTAGAGGGTGAATAAAGGCACAAAAACTGGCCATGGACCCAGTTGATGGTAACTCCAGAATCAAGGGACCTTGTCATGTGTAGATGACATCATAGTAGGGACCAACCCCAAAGACAAGGCTGGGTACCTGGAGGTCCAAAAGGTGAAGCTACAGGGCCTCCCAGACCTGAAGCACACCCTAGACCAGCGCTGGATAAGGGAAAAATATGCCCAGGTTGGTCCTAGTGGGGTGCCAAGTGCCCAGTCCCTGACGTCAGTTCATGCATTAAAACAAACTATCCACCAATTAAAGGATGGTTCAATCCAGTTAGTTGAGGAATGGGGATTTGAAATCCATTTCATCTACAAAATAACGCACTTGGGTCGAATCCAACTTCAATCAATCACTTGAGTAAAGTCAGTTTCAGCCTATTCTACTAATTCAGATGGCAGTATTGCCCTATTGGTGAGTCACTGCTTAGGCCCACTGCGGCATAACCCCAATTCCTCCATCTGAGCTTAAATACGTTTCCCCAACCAATATTCCTTGCTGGTCAACTTCCCAAATAAACTTTTTCCCCATTTACGCTATTTTATAATTTTATATGATATTCTGAACGCTTCAGTGTGTAAAACTCTTTATGGAGGTCTCACATTCTGTTACTCTTGCCATTGCAAGTATCTTGCAGCTCTCCCCTTGTGCACTATTTATTCACCCAGGTTCCCTCCAACCTGGGTTGTTTAGCCCCTATTGATATGTGCACTGCATCTCCTTTACTGGGGTTTTTCTTATAAAATTCACAAGTTTATGCCTAAGCAGTTATTGCTTCAGCACCCTCTGCTGGACTCTAGTCACTCTGGCACTAACAGCTAGTTCCCTGGCATTGTCCTGATGCACTGCACACTGCCACACTGGGAACAGGAGAGTTATAGACACTCTCCTTACATTAGTTGACCAACCTATTTTTCTTATGTGCACAAAATTTTTCTGTGTGGAACTTTTCTGAAGTGGAAACAGTGGCCGTCGACTGTGAGCTCCAGCTGTCATTAGCTGTACCACTGTTTCCTCTTTTCCCAAAGGTTGGAGCAACTTGGCGTTATTTTGGTTGCCTCCAACTGGAAAGTATCCACCCTTTGTGTTCGTACCTGGTGGATTTGAACACTTCAATGTCCAAAAGTCATGATTCCCTGACTTTCCGCCAAATTAATTAAATTCTATTCTGAGAAATGAGTTTTCCTTTGCCAGCGCGTTCAGACAATGTCAGCGGAATTGGCGCAGGTGGGCCTGGGGGTGTTGGCCTTGGATAACATCGGTCATTCCATTGTGGATCAAAGGATAGTGTTGTTTGCGTCAGAAAATGCGTTTTATAACAGAAACCTGGTCTCTACCTCTGAACCATTTATTAGTTCATATGGCCTGGATGAGGACCCTATTCCAGTATATCAAATTACCCCTAAGAACCCATGGTTGACCTCTACCATGATCTGGTGCACTCAGAAAGTGGAGAAGGAACTTAGTTTAAAATATGATAAAGTATATGCACCTGCAGAAGGCATGGTGGGGTAAGTGGCCTCAGTATTAAGAGTGGCCAACTATCTCTCCCCCTTTTTTGATTCCAAAACCGATTCTGTTGACATGCTTGAGCCAGAAGAAATTTTTTGGTGAAGTGTTGTCATTGTATTCCATAAATAAAGACCATTCCAGGTATTTTCTATTGATGGCCACCCTCTCCTCTCCTTTAGGAAGCTCGCCACTACTATTCTATGCGATACTGGTGCCTCTGGAAACTTTATGGACCAGTACTTAGCTGACTACCTTGGACTGAGTTACTTGCCAGGTGATGTGGTTAGAGGAGGGGCATTCCAAGGTATTTCCATTCTGAAGATCATTGGGACAGTGGACTATCAGGTTGGCAAGTACCACTTGTCTGATCAATTCAGTGCAGTCAAAAACCTCTGTTCCCTATCATTTTGGGTGTGGAGTGGTGGCGAAAGTTTGACGTTAGAACTAACCTGTAGGAGAATACCTTGTTCCTCACCATGAAGTATGGTCGCACATTTGTTGTGCTTTTGTTGGAAGAAAACGCCTCAGGCAAATTGCCCTATTGGCCCCACTATATCCCTTGTCGCCTTGCCTCAATGCAGAAGTCCTCAGTGGAAATTCCTATACCTTCTTGCTTGGAGGGTTTGGAATCCTCTTTTGATGCAGCATCTGCTAATGCACTCCCTGAGCACTCTGAGTTTAATTGTGACTTCAAGCTCACGGTGGATCTGGTGCATATCTATTCTCCTATTTACCCATTGACTGTCTGGGAGGAAGAGGCGTTGGATTGTGGGTGAAGGAACAGTTGGCCAAACGTGTGATTTTTCAGCGTACCTCCCCTTTATGCTCCCCCCTACTCTTTGTGGAGAAGTCTGATGGTACTTTACGCCCATGCATAGACTATGGTAACCTCAATAACGTTACTGTACCAGACCTTTATCCCATCCCTTTGGATTCACAAATTGCACGCTATGTGGACAAGGCAAAGGTTTTCTCCAAGCTGGATTGCCTCAATGCGTTCAATCAGATCCGAATTAAAAAGGGACAAGAGTGGTTGACCGCATTCCATACCAGAAAAGGGATCTTCAAATTTCAGGTCATGCCCTTTGGGCTTAAGAATGCCCCTGCTATCTTTCAACTTCATATTGATACAGCTTTGGGGGACCTGTTAGGGGTATGCGCGGTCACCTACATGGATCATATCCTGATGTTTTCCCCTGATCAGGAGTCACATGAAGTTCACCTTCAGCAAGTGATGGAGAGGTTAGAGGCAGCCAGCTTTACGTTGAAAAGTTCAAAGTGTGAGTTCTTTAAGTCCCAGGTCATGTTTCTGGGCAACGTCATGTTTGACCAGGGACACATTATAACTCCAGACAAGGAGAAGACAATTTGTGAGTGGCCTACCCCCACCTCAGTCAAGAAATTAAGGAGCTTTTTGGGGACGTTCACATTCCTCAAGAAGTTCACTTCCAATCTATCTGAGGTGGTGGTTCCCCAATACAAGGCTAGCGGTGCCAAGGTGCTTCAGTGATCCCCATTTTGGAGGATGCTTTCCATGCAGTGAAGTGCACCCTGTTGTCCATGACTGTTCTTTGCCATGTCGACCCTTCAAAGGAGTTCATTGCGTCACCTGATGCCTCCAACTTCGCCATAGCGGCTGCCTTGTTACAAGTAGGCAAAGATGGGATAGAGCATCTGGTGGGATATTTTTCTAGGAAAATGTCTTTGCCAGAGTTGAGTTAAGCCGTTTATGATAAGGTGTTATTGGCAGTGGTGGATGCGCTGACTTATTGGCATCACCACTTGCATGGCTCATCCCAACCTTTCCAGGTATATACAGACCACCGTGCCTTGCTGTACTACCGCGCTCCTCATGTCTTAACCCCACGGCAGACCCATTGGCATGAGACCCTTGCCACTTCGCATTCACGTATGAGTTCACTAAGGGCAAGGATAATGGTTTGGTGGATGCTTTGAGCCGCAACTCTGCTTTAGCGCCCAATCCCAAGGAGGTGGAAGTTCACAACACCCAGATGATGATTCCTCCAAGTAAACTTCTGCCTCAACGACCCTCTCCCCTGACCAACGGGCCAGCACTTGCACCTCTGGAAAACGCGGAGGAATATAGTATGTTCAGGAAGGTAGTCCTTTCTCAGCCACTGGCAGCGGAATATACTACATTACTTGCTAAGTGCGAGTTGAATCAAGAGGATCTCTCCAGGGGTTATCACATGAAGGATGAGATGGTGTGGTTTCAGGGGCGCCTATGGGTTCCTGCTGGACCACTTCACCTGGAAATCATCCAGGGCCATCATGATGGACTTACCATTGGTCATCCTGGTAAAGCAAAGACATTAGAGTTAATCTGGCGGACATACAATTGGAAGGGCTTGCCTGCTCAGGTGGGGCGGTACTGTAAGGAATGTTTAGTCTGCAACCAAATGAAGCCAAATCATCAACCTTTAGCGGGGTTGTTGGTACCTGTCTAGAAAGCTGAAAGGCCCTGGACTTCCTTATCAGTGGAAATTTTTAGAACTACCTGTCTCAGATGGTTATGATGCCATCATGGTGGTGGTGGACTGGTTTACAAAGTTCGCCCACTTCATTCCGTGCAGAACTACAATAACCGCGGCTGAGATGACCAGGCTTTTTGTCATGCATGTGTTTGCGCTCCATGGAGTTCCCCAAGAGACTATTAGTGACCGGGGACCCCAGTTTACCTCTGTCTTTTGGGAAGAGTTGTGTAAGACTCTCCAGATTCACCCTCGCCATTCGACTGCCTATCACCCACAATCAGATGGGCAGACTGAATGAGTGAACCAGTGCTTGGAGCAGTTCCTGCGGTGTTACACCGCCGCAGACCATTCAGATTGGGCTTTCCACCTACCAATGGCCCAGTTTAGCTGCAACAATACCTTGCACTCCTTGATTGGTTGTTCCCCATTTTTTTCCAGCCATGGCTTTAACCCCGCCTTAAACATGGAGCCCAGCTGTGGGTCTAAGGTTGAAGCAGTGGTGGACTTTGCCAAGACAATAAAGAAGGTCCACCAGGGGGTTTCCACAAGCTTGGAGGCGGCAATGCAGGTGTATAAGAAGAACGCTGATGGGAAGCGCCAAGTGGGTCCTGCATACAAGGAAGAGGAGCTTGTGATGCTTGATTCTTTTAACATCCCTATCAAGCAGCCATGCAAGAAGCTAGGACCTAAGAGGATGGCCCTTACCGCGTTGTTAGAAAGGTGGGCCATGCCTCATACCAGCTGGATCTTCCCCATTCAATTCAGATCTTCTCAGTGTTTCATGAGAGCAAACTCACGTTGTTTGAGGGCCCCCCACCAGAGACTCCTGAGGCTTATCTCATGGATGGGGCGCCTGAGTGGGAGGTGGAAGAGATAGTTGCCTCCCGCCGCATTAAAAGAAGACTGGAGTACCTGGTATCCTGGAAGGGCTTTGACGCTGCAGAGAACAGCTGGGTTCCAGCGCGCGACTGTGTGCATGCAAAAAACTGATTGAAGCCTTCCACAAGCGTTTCCCCCAGGCTGCTGGATCTCAACCCATAATGACCGTTGCTGCCATGAAGTTGGCCCCTGCCCACAAGAACTTTTCCTTCTGCACAAGCCCCTGGAGGGGGGTTGAGCCCCGTTGGGAGGAGAGGGAAATGTTATGTGTGGATGACATCATAGTGGGACCAACCCCAAAGACAAGGCTGGGCGCCTGGAGTCCCAAAAGGTGAAGCTACAGGGCCTCCCAGACCTAAAGCACACCCTAGAACAGCGCTGGGTAAGGGCAATATATGCCAGGTTGGTCCTAGTGGGGTGCCAAGTGCCCAATCTTTGACGTCAGTTCATGCATTAAAACAAACTATCTACCAATTAAAGGCAGATGGTTCAAATTGGTTAGTTGAGGAATAAGGATTTGAAACATGTTCCATCTAAAAATAACGCGCTTGGGTCAAATCCAACTTCAATTGATCACTCGAGTAAAGTCAGTTTTGGCCTTTTCTACTAATTTGGATGGCAGTATTGCCCTATTGGTGAGTCACTGCTTGGGCCCACTGTGGCATAACCCCAATTCCCCCATCTGAGCTTAAATACGTTTTCCTCAACCAACATTCCTTGTTGGTCAACTTCCCAAATAA
This sequence comes from Massospora cicadina, assembly GCA_022478985.1. Classification (NCBI taxonomy): domain Eukaryota; kingdom Fungi; phylum Entomophthoromycota; class Entomophthoromycetes; order Entomophthorales; family Entomophthoraceae; genus Massospora; species Massospora cicadina. The sequence goes on along the minus strand of JAKSZP010004184.1, from coordinate 121,902 downwards.
ACTTTTTCCCTGTTTACACTATTTTATAATTTTATAAGATATTCCAAACGCTCCTGTGTGCAAACCTCTTTGAGGAGGTCTCGCGTTCCATTACCCTTGCCATTGCAAGTACCTTGCAGCTCTCCCCTCGTGCACCATTTATTCGCCCAGGTTCCTTCCAACCTGGGTCATTTAGCCTTTGTTGATATTTGCACCGTATCTCCTTTAATGGGGTTTTTCTTATAAAACTCGCAATTTTATGCCTAAGCGGTTATTGCTCCAGCACCCTCTGCTGGACTCTAATTACTCTGGCACTAACGTCTAGTTCCCTGGCGTTGGCCTGGTGCACCGCGCACTGACACACTGGGAACAGGAAAGTTATAGTTATTCTCCTTACAGACTTGATGGAGTATTCATCCCCTCACTTATATGTGCCTACAAATGGTCCTTCCCAGATGGAACTGAGCTTCTCACTTCTTAAAGTGATTAAGTTGTGATAATATAGTACCAAGTCAGATACTTGGAAGGAAAGAAGAGGGTCTTGGAGCTCATTTATAGCTTGGCCTTCTTTGTTGACCATCTTTGCTAAATTAGTCATGGCCTCTGATTATAATTGGATGATGTGTTGGACCAACTGTTTCATGACTTTCTCAGGATCAGTACTGTCAGAGAAAATATACTTGGCTAATAATGCTGGTACCACAGGTTTTCACCCATATAACACATGGAAAGGGGGTATCTTGAGGATGTGATGGTAGCTAATATGGTAAACCATGATGGCACTGGGTAAGTAAAGATTCCAGTGGAGAAGGTCAGAAGAAGCTATTTAATGAGTATTGAGACCAGGGTAATGTTAATCTTTCTACCGCACCATTTGTGGATAGGTTATAGGGGGCCAAGAAGATTTATTGAGCTCCCATGGAGGTGGCAATGAGCTTTACCAACCATGAAATAAATTTTTTCCATTGTTATATAGGAGGACCTGGGGCACCCATTCTGGGTGAAGATGTACTAATAAAAAAGGTGGCCATGGCTTTAGCAGTCTGAGCGGGGAGAGCAACAGCTTTGACCCATTTGGTAAAATGATCAATACTGATCAAAATATAGCAATTTCACCTGTAGTATGAGGGAGAGGACCTACCACGTCCAAACTTAAGGTGTGGAAGGGTTGTTGGGGCGTTGTAGGTTGATACTGATATTGGGTCTTTAAGCTGGTTTATTTTTTACAGGTCAGGCATGCATCCAAGACTTCAGTTATAGTTTCTATGATGCCCTCCCAGTAGTACCACTCTTTTACCCACTTGTAGGTTTTTCATATTCCGCCATGCCCCATGATAGTGTGAGACTACAAGTCGATAGGTACTCGCTTTGAAAGCTGAGACAGGACAACCAATTTGCTCATACTTTCTTATATAACTTCTCACTCTCCACCTTCATATTGCAGGAGTGCTGAGCTAGCATCTTCTGTACTGGTTCATCTTCATCAGCCCATGCTTCAGGAGTCATTAGGAGGTCATGCAACCTTTTGGCTTTGCTATTGTCAAGGTAAAGGACATGCAGCCACGTCAGCCCATCAACGTTCATATGGCATGTCCCAGCTCGGTGCTCAATGGTCATAACATAATGCTGGATCTTAAGAGCCCAGCGAGCTAACTGCCCAGTGGGATCTTTAATATTCTGCAACCACTTTAATAAGGCATTATAAGGAGATTGTCTATAACTCTCCTGTTCCCAGCGTGGTAGTGAACGGTGCATAAGGCCAACGCCAGGGAACTAGCCATTTGTGCCAAAGTCATTAGAGCCCAGCAGAGGGTGCTGGAGCAATAACAGCTTAGGCATAGAATGGCGAGTTTTACAATAAAAACCTTATTAAAATTGATGTGGTGCACATATCAAAAGGGGCTAAGCGACCCAGGTTGGAGGGAACCTGGGTGAACAGATGGTGCATGAGGTGAGAGCTGCAATGTACTTGCAATGGCAAGGGTAACGGAGCGCAAGACCTCCTTAAAGAGGTTTGCGCACAGGAGCATTCAGAATATTATAAAATTGTAAAAATAACGTAAACGGAGAAAGGTTTATTTGGGATGTTGACCAACAAGGAATGTTGGTCAGGGAAAATGTATTTAAGCTCAGATGGGGGAATTGGGGTTATGCTGCAGTGGGCCCAAGCACTGACTCACTAATAGGGCAATACTGCAATCTGAATTAGTTGAATAGGCTAAAACTGACTTCACTTGAGTGATTGATTGAAGTTGGATTTACCCAAGTGCAATATTTCATAAATGGAACGGGTTTTGAAACCCCGTTCCTTGACAAACTGAATTGAACTGTCCATGTTTATTCAGTAGATAGTTTGTTTTAACGCCTGGCCTGACGTCAGGGGTTGAGCACTTGGCACCCCACTAGGACCAACCTGGGCATATTTTGCTCATACCCAGCGCTGGTCTAGGGTTTGCTTCAGGTCTGGGAGGCCCTGTAATTTCACCTTCTGGGCCTCCTGGCGCCAAGCCTTGTCCTTAGGGTCAGTCCCTATTATGATGTCATGGTACCATGACAGGCATGGTCAGTAATTACTTTAAATGATGTCCATATAGAAAAGGGTGATAGTATATGACTGCAAATAAGACAGCAAGGCACTCCTTTTCAGTGATGCTGTAGTTGCGCTCAGCTTTTGAGAGCAGCTTGCTAAAGTAAGATACAGGATGATCGACTCCATTTTCATCCATCAGAGCCAAGATAGCTCCAACGGCATAATCAGAGGCTTCAGTGAACAATATGAAGGGCTAACTGTAGTCAGGGTGGCAGATTGTTAGCCTTTTTTGCAATAATTTCTTCAGGGTCAAAAATGCGGCATTTTGTTCAGCACCCCACTGGAAGGGGGCGTTCTTAGCCAAGAGACGTACAAGGGGCTCACTAAGCTGGGCGAATTTGGGGATGAATTGATGGTAATACTCCAACATGCTAAGAATACCTGTATGTCGCAAAGAGTTTTGAGCACAGATTTTTTGATAGCTTCCACCTTGTCTTGAAGGGGCTGAATCCCATCTTGAAAGATAGCGTGCCCAAGGAAACCCAATTTCTTTTGGAAGAAAGTACATTTTGAGGGCTTCAGCTTTATGTTGGATTGTTAAGAGTGTAACTGTAACTCTCTCATTCCATGAGAGGTGGTGCGGGATACACACCCACACTGCCAGAGAACTAGCCATTAATAAGAAATGGGGAACAGGGCACCGCGTAGGGCTCAGAGCAGAGGGGACTCAAGGCAGGGTGTACAATGCAGCATACAAGATAAGATAACCAAGAAATAACAAAGCTTGGGTATATCCCAAAGGGGAATCCATGACCAAGTGTAAATTAGTGCTAGACTTGCGTCTCGATTTGGAGGGGGCCAGGATGGCCCAAAGGTGCACTGGAAACTTTAGTTAATTGAGAAAGATATTATGGCCCACGTTGTTAAAGACCTCCTCAAAAGAGGTCTGCACACAGGTTTTCCCAAGGAACCATAATAGTAAAAACGTAAGATAACGGGGAATGTTTGATGTAAGAAGTTAACCAATGAGAAACGTTGATCTCAAACAAACATAATTAAATCACATTAGGAGAAATAGGGATCAGTGAAAGTGGTCCCAAGCCTTGGTGCACCAATAGGCGCACGCTTCCATCTAAAAGGATAGCATACTTTTAAACTGACCTCACTTGAGTGATCAATTGAAGCTGAACCAACCCAAGCTTGCAATTTCATAAATGGAATGGGTTTCAAACCCCCGTTCCCTGATTAACTGGATTGTCCCATCATCGTTCATTAAATAGCTCGTCCATTTTAATGCCTGAGATGAAACAAGGGGCTGGGCGCATTGCACCTCACTTGTACTAACCTTGGCATATTTGGCCTGTATCCAGCATTGGTCCAAGGTGTACTTGAGGTTTGGAAGGTCCTGAAGTTTAACCTTCTGTACCTCCTGCCACCCAGCCTTTTTCTTGGGGTTGATGCCTTATAACAAGTCATGTAAACATGACATTACCCTCTCCTCCTTTTTTCATCCACTCCCCCTCCAAGGACATTTTCTAAGGAAAAGTTTTTATGGGCAGGGGCCAACTTCATGGCAGCGATGGCTGGCTTGGACTTTGATCCTGAAGCCTCAGGGAAACGCTCATGGAATGCTGCAATTAGCTCTTGGTCATGAGCGCAGTCATGCGCTGAGAACCAATTGTTCTCTGCTGTGTCAAAACCCTTCCAGGATACAAGATACTTGAGCCTTCTTCTTATCCAATGAGAAGCTACAATCTACTCCACTTCCCATTCTGGTGCCCTATCCACAAGATAAGCTCCATGAGTCTCTGGAGGGGGGCCCTCAAACAGAATAAGTTTGCTTTCATGGAATACTGAAAAGATTCAGAATGTGGGGGGAAGATCCAACTGGTATGAGGCGTGGCCCACCTTTTGACAATGTGGTATGGCCCAATCCTCTTTGGTCCCAGTTTTTTGCATGGTTGCTTGATAGAGATGTTTTTAGCATCCATCATCACGAGAACTCCTTCCTTGTAAGCAGGTCCAACCTGTCTTTTACCATCAGCCTGCTCCTTGTAAGTGTCATAGTTGTATGACTCTATAGCGGGAACTAATGCCAAAGATAAAGGCTGGGCGACAGGAGGCCCAGAAGGTGAAACTTCAGGCTCTTCCTGACCTGAAACATACCTTAGACCAGCGCTGGGTGCAAGCAAAACATGCCCAGGTTGTTACTAATGGGGTGAAAAACGCCCAGCCCCTTATCTCGGCCCAGGCACTGAAACAAATGATCTATGTAATGAACGAAGAAGGTTCAATTCAGTTAATTGGAGAACAAGGGTTTAAATACCCTTTGAGTTACAAAATCATAAGCTCAGGTAAAATACAGCTTCAATCAATCACTCAAGTGAAGGCACTTTTGGTGTATTTTACAAAAATGGATAGAATTTGTTTATTGGAGCATCAAGACTTGGGCACACTTCCGCAGAACCCTAATTCCCCTGACCCACTATAAATACGTTTTTTGTAACCAACATTCCTCATTGGTTGACTTTCTTAAATAAATTTACCCGTTTTTATTCTACGTTTTGTTTATGGTTCCTTGGGCGAACTTGGGTTGGGACCTCTTCAAGGAGGTCTCCAACTATGTTGAACACTACATACTTACCCAATTTACTGAAGTTTTTAAGTGCTCCCTTAGGCCGCTCCAGTCCCCTCCAGATCGAGGCTCCCAAACCTCCTGTCCCCAAGTTCCACTTGATTATGGACTCCCCTCTGGGGTCTACTCAAGCTATGTTGTTTCTCCTTACCTGGTATTGTATATCTCGCTCTACACCCTTGCCTTGGGTTCCTTTTGTACAGGCACCATTTGAGGTGCCTTGTTTCCCATTTTCCTAACGGCTAGTTCCCTAGCAGTGTGGGTTTACATCCCACACCACCTCACTGGGAATGAGAGAGTTACAAAAAATCTCTTGACAGTAAGCCTGCATGGCCGCATCTAAATTTGTGCTCACCCTTTTGGTGTACTTTCTTGATCATTTTCTAGTAAAGTCCAACACCGCTTCCACCTTGGAGCACAACCAGGCTCCATGTTGAAGGTGAGATTGTAGCCATAGTTGGTGAAGAAGGAAGAACAACCGATTGATGCATGCTGTGCATTGTTATAACTGAATTGGGCCATGGGAAGATGGGAAACCCAATCTGAGTGATCTGCGGCAGTGTAACACCGCAAGAATTGTTCAAGGCAATGGTTCACTCGTTCTGTCTGCCCATCTGAATGAGGGTGATAGGCAGTTGAACGGCATGGACGGATTTGCAGAGTCTTACTCAACTCTTCCCAAAAGACAGAGGTGAACTGGGGCCCCAGATCACTAATTATTTCTTGAGGAACCCTATGAAGAGATAACACATTAGTAACAAACAGCCTAGACATCTCTTCCCTGTGCAGTGTTTCTGCAAGGGATAAAGTGGGCGAACTTTATAAAACGGTCCACCACCACCATGATAGCATCATAGCCATCTGATACAGTCAATTCAACAATAAAATCAACTGATAGGGAAGTCCAAGGCCCATCAGCCTTTTTAACTGGTACCAATAACCCTGCTAAAGGGTGGCGGTTCAGTTTCATTTGGTTGCAGACTATGCACTCTTTACAATATCTGCCTACCTGAACGGCTAATCCCTTCCAATTGTATGTGCGGTGGATAAGCTCCAGGGTCTTCACCTTCCCAGGATGACTAACGGTGATTTCGTCAATATGGTTATGGATGATTTTCAGGCGAAGTGGTCCAGCCAGAACCCATAGGCGCCCCTGAAACCACGCCATCTCATCCTTTATATGATAACCTCTGGTAATATCCTCCTGATTCAATGCGCTCATTGAAATGAAGATAGTATATTATGCTGACAAAGGCTGAGAAAGTACAACCTTTCTGAACGTACCATAAACCTCCGCATTTTTTAGAGGAGCGAGTGCTGGCCCATTGGCCAAAGATGAGGAAAGTTGAGACACAATCTTAACCTGTGGAATCATTAATTGGTTATTATGCACCTCCACATCTTTAGGATTGGGAGCTAATGCAGGGTTATGGCCCAAAGCATCCGCCAAACCATTCTCACTGCCCTTTTTAAACTCATAAGAAAACGCAAATTGGGCAAGGGACTCATACCAGCAGGTCTGCCGTGGGGTTAAGACATGAGGTGCCGGTAGTACAGTAAGGCATGGTGATCTGTAAATATGTGGAAGGGTTGGGATGAGCCATGCAAGTAATGACGCCAATAGGTTAGTGCCTCAACCACTACTAATAACTCTTTATTTTATATGGCGTAATTCAACTCAGGCAGAGAAATTTTCCTAGAAAAATATCCCACTGGAAGCTCAATTCCATCTTCGCCTACTTGTAATAGGGCTGCCGCTATGGTAAAGTTGGAGGCATCTGAAGCAACAATGAACTCTTTATTGGGGTCAACATGGTGAAGATTGGAAGTGGACAGCAACGTACAATTTACTTTTTGGAAGGCATCCTCCAAAACGGGGATCGCTGAAGTACTTTTGCCCCACTTGCTTTATACAAAGGCGCCGCAACTTCAGAAAAGTTTGGTGTGAACTTCTTAAGGAACGTACACGTCCCCCAAAAGCTCCTTATTTCCTTAACTGAAGTTGGAGTGGCCACTCACAAAAGCCTTCTCCTTGTCTGGAATTATCATGTGTTCTTGATCAAACATGACGTTGACCAGAAAGGTAACCTGGGACTTAAAGAACTCGCACTTACTGAATTTCAGCGTAAGCTTGGCAGCCCTCAAACGCTCAACCACCTGCCAAAGTTGTACTGCATTGGACTCATTGTCAAAAAACTAAAATATCATCTATATAAGCTACCGCGCATACCCCCAGCAGGGCCCCAAAGCTGTATCAATATGACGTTGAAAGATAGCAGGGGCATTCTTAAGCCCAAAGGGCATATTTCAAAATTGGAAGATTCCTTTTCTAATATGGAATGCGGCTAATCACTCCCAGACCTACTTGATACATATCTTATTGACCGCGTTTAAACAATCCAGTTTGGATAAGACTTGCGCCTTCTCCACATAGCTTGTTATCTGTGAGTCCAGGGGATGGGATGTAAGTCTGGTACAGTAACGTTGTTAAGATTCCCATAGTCTACGCATGGGCATAAGATACCATCGGCCTTCTCAACAAAGAGAAGTGGGGAATATACAGGGGAGGTTCGCTGAACAATTGCACCTTTGACTAACTGCTCCTTAACCCACACATCTAAAGCTGCTTCCTCCCATACAGTCAATGGGTAAATTGGGGAAGATATACGCACCAGATCCACAGTGAGATTGAACTCACAATTAAACTCTGAATGATCTGGTAATGCGTTAGCTGAAGCTGCATCAAACAAATATTCCAACCCCTCCAAACAGAGAGGTAGGGGAAGCTCCACAGATGGCTTCAGCAATGGGGAAAGACTGAGAGTGTGAATATTGGGCCAGTGGGGAAAATTGCCCTGATAGTTGGCTTCAGCCAAAGGAACCACCAACTTGTGACCATTCTTCAAAGATAAGGCTAAGGTATTTTCTTTCAAGTTAGTCCTGACGTCAAACTTTCGCCACCACTCTACACCCAAAGTGATGGGGTACAAGAGTTTTTGATAGCTTAAAAGTGGTCAGACAAATGATAGGTGCCAACTTGATAGTCCACTGACCCCATGATTTTCAGCGTGGGAATACCTTGAGAAGCCCCTCCTTTAACCATACCACCTGGAAAGTAACGCAGCTCAAGGTAATCGGCAAGGTCTTGGTTATAAAACTCTCAGAGGCTCCAGTATTTACCAAAATAGTCGTGATGATCTTTTCTAAAGGGGATGAAAGGGTAGCAGACAACAAAAAATATCCAGAATGGTCTTTATTCTAAAGCAGAAAACGCTAACACCCCGCCAGAGAACTCTCCATCAGGTATAAACATGCCTCCCAGGTATGTTTTTGCATCATTAAATGGAGAGGGATAATTGGCCACTCTTACTGCTGAGGCCGCATAGCTTACCATACCTTCTGCAGTTGCATAAACATTCCCATATTTAAAAAGAAGTTACTTTTTCACCTCCTGAGTTCTGTGGATCATGGAAGGAGACAAGCGGGGGTCCTCAGGGCTAATTTAATATACTGAAATGGGGTCTTCTTCAAAGCTGTAAGAGCTAATAAATGGCTCATTGTGTGATAAGTTATTTGCATTATGAAACTCTTTTTCAGGCTTCAATGACCCAATACCCGCGCAGATGGCCAAGTGGGCATCGTTATCCAGGGCCATCACCCCCAAGTCCTTGGTGGATGCTTCATCCTGCACCACAGAAATGCGGTGCTAAGAAATATTATTACTTATTTGGGTTTTGCTAGGGTCAGGTTTAGACTCTACAGGACCATCCAATTCTGCCAAACTGGAAAAGGAATTGGTGAGGAGCTCTGCCCCATTTAAGGGAAAACCACTAGTCATGATCATTGGATTTATATGGGCAGCTGTGGGTGACATCATCGTAGTGGAATCATCTGAATCATTAAATTTAAACTCAGGGCTAGACCCTTGTTCACCCTCAAATATGACGGAACTTGAAGGTTCAGAAGGAAAAGGTTCAACCCTTAAGCGGGGCACAAAGACCTTTTTGGGGGCCATATTCTTAGGAGCTGCCCCAGTTGAACTAATGATGGCCAAATTACTTGGCTCCTTATGGGTTGGGGCGGGGAAACCGCCCCAAAGAACGTCAATCAGTTGAGCAAAGTTGGGAGGGGGTGACTGCCAAATCAGAAGGTTCTTTACAGGAAGGTCAAATAGATCAGAGAAATGACGTTTTAACGACGTCTGGCAACAGTAGGACCTGCGCTTTATCACAAAATTCATTCAAGTATAATTTCACCAAGCGTTCAGCTTGGCATGAAGAAAAGAACACATAGAAGGGGTGGTTGGATGTTACACCCAGATGGCGTCTCCAAGACACGCTCCAAACCCTCCAATGATCTTTACAAAAGTGAATTTGCACGGAACACCGCAAAAACTCAGTCAGCCGCCTCTGGAGACAACCAATATAGCAAATCCCCTACCCAAAAGGGTGGACAAGAACCCAACAATTGTTTAATATCCAAAGAAGCTTCCAGCATGAGGGAAGTAAAAGCCTATTGAATTTCAGAGTAAATCTCAGGGAAAGGCGGGGAATTGTGGCAACAGGATTACAAAAAGACTGAGACCAGCAGGTACAAGCAGAAAGGGTAGGCACTTCCTAGTTGTTAGTTGCAAGAATAACGCCAAGTCTGGAACTTTTGAATTACACTTCCAATGGGGAAGGTTTTCTCTCGAAGTTACTTTGAGTGGATTCTCCAAAAAGCGATAAATTTAAGTAAAAATACAGATTATAATTCGACCTATTCTTTATTATTAAAAGGATGGGATATTTATAGGTTTTAATTTGGTTTGTAATCTATCAATGCTAACCAACTGCTGAGCAATTGAATCCTCAATCAATTGATTGGGATGAAGCTGATTGTTCTTATTGACGTTGATAGATTGAGATAAATTAAGCTCACCTTCTGATGAAGCCAGGGGAATCAATGGAGTAGAATCTCCAGAGGCAAGAAAATTCTGCAAAATTTCAACACTTCTTTCTCAAGATTTGAGTGTGGAGGAGGGTGAATTCTTAAAAACCTAGGGTGGATATAATTGATCACTATGCCAGTATCAACATGAACAATTGAGTATAATAGTCCTTTGAAGTATAACTCAATAAGGACCAGACCAGTTGGTTACTAACTTCTCATTTTGCCCACCAGGTCGAGAGTGGTAATACATAACATAATCTCCAATTTGGTATTCAGCTAAAGCTGGTTTATGTTGATTGAATCTTTGAGTCTCTCTTTGAGTAGTTGCTTCAATTGATTTCATAGCTTGAGCTTGAAGACAAATAATCTCATCCTCCATATTTCTTAAAATTAGATCAGAATTTTCTGGTATGCTTTCTTCAAGTATGGATTGAACACTGGAGAAGGACTAAGGGTCTCGCCCATATAGGCATTTGAAAGACGACATCTTGATAATTTGATGATAACCTATCTGATATGCAAATAAAGCACTAGGAAAATAGAAATTCCACCGAGAGGGATCAGTCAAAGCCATTTTTCTTGGAATCAAAACTAGAGTCCCATTGACTCATTTGATGGCCCCATTTGTGGAGGAATGTATAGAACAATGAATCATTGTGCAGTGTTGACTAATTTAGATAATTCCTGTACAAATTGTGATTTAAAGTTAGTCCCATTATCTGACATAAGGACCTTAGGACACCCAGGTTGAGAGATTATATGTTGATATAAGAATAGCGCAGTAGTTTTAGACAAGGGAGTGGCAATAGAAATGGCCTCAACTCATTTAGTTAAATGTTTGACAGCCATAATATACTGGTGGCCATGTAATCCCCGAGGAAAAGGACCTACCACATCAAAGCTTACCACTTCAAATGCATAGTCAGGGGAATAACTTGATGCTGATAAGTTGGGTTGGTAATTCCAGGACTTTTACAAATAAGACATGATTCAAGGGTCTTTCAGATAAATTTAGTCATGTTATCCCAATAATATTGGCTCCTCAATCATTCTTGAGTTTTCTTGAACCCATTGTGGCCTAATTTCTCATGTCTTACCATGACAGCCTGAAGTCTTGAGTTTGGGTGTAAAAAGGGTACCCACTTGGATTTGACCTTCAGATATAAAACTCCCTCCCAAATCATAGTATCTTTATTTATAGATTTTAAGTAGGCTTGATCTTCTTCAGACTCTTGATCCCACAACTCAGGTCGCCCAATGAGGTTATATAGTCGTTCTTTCTTCTCCACTTCCAAAGTAAGAATAGGAAGTTGGGACAACCCATCAGCATTCTGATGTTGAGCACCTGAATGATATACAATGGAAAAATCGCAGTTCTGCAATCTTAAGGCACAACGATCCAATCTCCCGTCAGGATCCTTCATATTCTGCAACCATCTTAAAGAAGAATGGTCGGTAATGACAGTAAAATGGTTACCATATAAGAAGGGACGGAAATACTTAATTTTTAGAAATACAACCAAACACTCCCGCTCAGTTACACTGTAATTTCGTTCAGCTTTGGACGAGGTTTTGCTATAATATGAAACGGGATGGTTTTTCTGCTCCTCATCACACTGAGATAAGATAGCCCCAATAGCGACATTTCTTGCATCAGTATGTAATAAAAAAGCTTATCAAATTGAGGATGAATTAAAACAGGTGTCTTAGTCAAGGCATTTTGCAGGAAAGTGACGCTTTTTCCTGAGCTGAACTCCACTCAAAGGACGCTCCTTTTTGTAATAGATAGAATAATGGTTCAGCTATATCACAAACTTTGGGTATAAATTGCTGATAATACCCAACCATACCAATAAAGACTTGAATATCCCGCAGAGAGGTAGGAGGAGGAATTTGATGGATTGCTTGAACTTTAACTGTGAGGGGCTGAATCCCTTTAGCCAATACTTGATGTCCTAAAAACTCCATTTCATTTTGGAAGAATGAACATTTAGAGGGTTTGAGCTTTAAGGAAGAGCTTTTAATTCGCCTAAATTGTTTTAAATGGCTTAAATGCTCGGTAAAGGTTTTGGAAAACACGGTAATATCATCAAAATATACCAAAAAACAAGTAAGCTTTAGATCCCGTAACATACCATCCATACCTCTTTGAAAGTGGCTGGGGCGTTGCTCAATCCTTGAGGCATCCAAGTTGGTTCACATAAACCTTCACTGGATATTAGGGCACACTTAGCTCAGTCTTCTGGGAATAATTTGATTTTCCAGTATCCACTGGCTAAGTCCATGGCTGAAAAATAAGCTGACCCAGCCAACAACTTAAGAGAATCCTCGATCCTAGATAAAGGATAACGGTCTTGTCAAGTTAACATTAAGTCTTTGATAATCCATACCCACTCAATGCAAACCATCCTTCTTCTTAATCAACAGCAAAGAAGATGACCAAGGACTATTGGAGGGTTTCAATAATCCAGTCTCCAATAATTGATGCAATTCCATGTAACTTGGGCTTCTTCCACTTTAGAATACAATAGGGCTTGGCACAAATAGGAAGGTGATCACAAGTTTCAATGGAATGCATTACTCCTTTCACCTTGCCAAAGGTGCAAGTATGCTTGGGAAAAATGTCGGAGTATTCTCCTAACAACTGAAGCACTTGTTTCTCTTGGTCACTAGTGAGGTGTTTTCCTATAGCGGGCCCCACTGTAAGGATTTCTTAAACACTGCCCAACCCAAAGTCTTGTAGGCTTCCAAAAGGTTTAACATCATAAATCTGAGATATGGGTAATAACTTGACATAAGCAATGGGGTGTTGTTGATCCACCATCTTGGGTTCATTGGTAAGGTTTGCCAATAAAACAGATAACAATCCTGAATAAGTGTAATCCAATATTCCAGGACATGGCAAGATTTCTTTAATTGAAGGGTTAAAACGCCCTGAACTTGTAATAAATGTCATTTGGGAATCAAAAATGTAAAGAAGTATTAACAATTACCTGCGATTTTGGCAGAATAATTAGATTGTTGGAGGCGAAAATAGGCATCCCCTCTTCGATATCTGCTAAGGTAGGGGGTAATTTTACCCAAGGGTCGCCAACAGGGTATTGAATAGTAAAAGACCTTTTAGACCCCTTTAACAGACATAACCGACGTCATGCATGAGCATATTAAGACAAAAGTAATGGAACTTTATACCCCAAGAGAGATAGCAATAAGTCAGGGTAATTAATAATTCCATCAAGTTCCTGCAAAAATTGAGTTCTTAAAAGTAGGTCATAACTCAAGTTATCAAGGACAATTGCAGGGATGGTAAAAGTTAGCTTCCCAATTTTAGTGGGAGAGATGAAAAAGCTCCAATTGAACAAGTACTCTGAGGTCCCGCAGTGCCATATTCTTTAAAATGGGAAATATCAGGCGTTAACTTGATCTTCTTGATAAAAAATGATGAGACAACAAAAACTGGAGATCCTATACCAATGATAGCTTTGGCCTTGACTTGATTCACTCAGAAGTCAATATGGGTGATGGTGCTTCCAAACTGAGAGAATAACACCAACAATGAGGGCAAGGAATAAGAAGAATGTTCATCTTTATTATACTCAACAGGGCTTTGAAGTTCTTGTTGCACACTCATATCATTATTAAGATGAGAAATCTTACTGGGTTTATCCCTTTTCTTCTTCTCATCCACTTCTTTCTTGAAACAACGGTCCTCTGTATGAAAATATTGGTGGCAGTAGTTACACTAAATCGCTCTAGTATTCTTAGGCACAGCATAAACTCTTGGGCGACTAGGTCTTGAAGAACCATAAACTCGGGGTTTCTCTGAAAATTGAGGAGGCAATTCTAACAAGGCCTCCTTGATGTCTAATAAACTTCTGAAATTCTTCTTTACGCTAAGAAGATATACTTGCAACTGAGTCCTGGAAGTAAAAGCAGACATAACGGCAGTAATTGCATCATCCAAATTTAACCAACCACAGGCCACCAAAGTTTGAGCTTTCTGATAGAACTGATGAGCAAAATCTTTGATTTATTCATTCTGGAGGGGCTGTATACCCATAAAAGCCTGTTTTTGTGAGGATAAGGTTTGCTCACTTCCAAATTTTTTAATTAACGCCTCTTTGTCCTGTGACCAAGTAGTGCAAGTCATTGAATGGGGTACCATGATATCCTGGGCCAATCAATTGAGACAATTAAGCAATTAATTCATTTTCTGATGATCTGTGGCCTCACTCAGAGCCTTCTCATATAGATAGAGGAAAGAAATAATGCTGCCTTCCCTAGGAAAGTACTTGTCTTTAAATAGTGGTTTAAAACTCATTGGAGCATTGGCCATAGAAGCATGTACTTCATGATTTTCAGATTGAGTAGTAACATAAGATTTGGAATCAGAAACTTGTGAAGAAAAGGGAGGATAGGGGCTGACAGTCTCAGTATGAATTTCGCCAATCTGTCAAAATTAATTCAACATGACCCAATTTTTCATCCAATTGATGAGATAGTTCATAAATTTGCTCCTGATGAGCATTGTACTTAAGTTCAAATGTTTCAATTTTTGATTGGTGAATCTCACCTTTTGATTTGTAGGCCTGAAACAGGATGCCAGTGTCCTTTGCCCATTTACCCAGATTACTCAGTTCATCAGAGAAAGACTGAAGTGACAGGAGGGGATCAATCGTTACCCCTTCAGGGGTTAAGTTACATTCCTTGGCATTTTGTAAAATTGGTCACATAAGTGGTCCATCATGTTCAATAGGGAGTCAACTTGTTGAAGGGAGCCTGAATACCTCAGCACCCGGGGGCCCCCAAGGTCCATCTGCACCTGGTGGTTCGTGGGGCCCTTTAACACTGGGGGGTCCTCAGAGACCATCAACACCAGGAGATTACATGGATCTACGCCCCCAGGTGGACCATGGGGTCCTTTACCCCTGGAGGACCCATAGCTTCAGAAGTTTTCTCTACTTTAATGACTCAGGGTTGAATTCCTGAGTACAATTTCTCCAATTGAGAAAGAAAATTTCTGATTTCTTCTTCCATTGCTTGACTCTTCTCAGAAAGGTGAGAAATTCCCACTTTCCATTTTTGCTGAATTTCCCAGAATCGTTGTGGAAACTGTAATTAAACAAAGCTGGTCATCCCATGGTCAAGCTGAATAAGCTATTGATGTACTTCATTAAAAAGGTCTGATTATTTAAGATGGCATCTCAATTATCTCTGCTAAATTCAGAGGCAGATTTGAAAACCTTGGTAACATGATTATTCAAGGACTGAAGTCCTTCTTATAAATTGAGCATCCCTTGATGATGCATTCCCACAACTGGTTATAGATGGTATAGGGTAGGGTGTACTAGATGATGTAAGTATCTCTCAGTGCTAATTCCTGGCATTTGGGAGGTTTAAAATACTTCTTGCAAGATAGAAGGTACAGCATTAGAACGAGATTGGGTGAAACAGATTTTAGGAATTAAGGCCCCTCAAGCATTTGATTAATAATATTTTGTAAAACCTCAAGAGGGATTTAAAAATTCGTGGTAAAAATTATATTAGGATTATAAAACTCCAAATTTGCTCAGAATTCCAAAGTGGATGGTACTCTTGGGATTTCAGTTCTAGAGAATGGACCCATCATAAACTACTTCCTAGCTCATGGTCTTGAGCTTCTTCAGGCGAAAATTGAGAATCCATAATAGTGAAAGACGTATTCACAGTGCATAACTCAGAGTGCCCCTTTAGTGAGCACCACTCTAGAAGTTTTGAATTACACTTCCAATGGGGCAGGTTTTCTCTCAAAGTTACTTTGAGTAGATTCTACAAAAAGCGATAATCAAAGTAAAAATACAGGTTATAATTCGACCTATTCTTTATTATTGAAAGGATGGGATATTTATAGGTTTTAATTTGGTTTGTAATCTATCAATGCTAATTAACTGCTGAGCAATTGAATCTTCAATCAATTGATTGGGATAAAGCTGATTGTTCTTATTAAAGTTGATAGATTGAGATAAATTAAGCTCTCCTTCTGATGAAGCCAGGGGAATTAATGGAGTAGAATCTCTGAAGGGCAAGAGAATTTGGCGATTTCCCAACAATAAGGCATACTAATACAAAACCCAATGAAAAATTGCGGTGAGCACCATAGTGGCCATGACAAACAGCCAGCGCGCCCAATTTACACATAAAGAAAGTCTCACGCGGATAATTCTGATACACATAAAATAAAAGGGTTGATTGACTAATTTTAAGATACTATCTGTAACTCTGTCATTCCCTGAGAGGTGGTGCATAATTCTATTGTAATTATGTGAGAAATTACAGTAAGCAGGCGCTACAAAGGCTATAAAATTATTAGTTCCATGGCTCTAGCAAAGATTAACACAATTGCAACAAAGTTATTAGTTCCATTGCTATAGTTGATTCCAAATGGAAATACAAAATCCTGTATGAAAATAGACCAAAATTATGCTACGTGAGACAAGAATTGAGGTACTTTATTAATTAAAAATCAGAGATATCTATAGGGGAAAATTTAGTGGTTCTTCATAAGGATTTCTATGATTCACCCGAGGTAAGATCTTTCCTAACAGATGACCAATATTGCTGATTAATATTGTCCTTAATATACTTGTGATGGTAAGATCTGATAGAGCTCTTATTAGATGCAATCAACCTTCTTAGTGAGGGCTTAGCCCCTTCAAAATGCTTGGTCATTTTGGATTGCTTGGTCGTCTCAGATTGCTAAGCTTCTTCAGATTTCTTATCCTCACCCATCATAGTAGGTCAATAACTCTGAAGAGTCTTTCTTTAGTTGAATTGAGAATCAGAAATACCCATTGTGGATTTTACAGTTTCATTGGACCAAGATATCAAATCTCAACCTGGAGAAATTCTGGCCATCTTAGTTGTATCTCCAACAATGCCCCCATCAAGATCTTTCCTAGGGGACACATAATTACAAAGAAACCTACTATGCACTCTATTGATATTAGTACCAGTATCAATAGTGGCAATGGTGTATTCATTACCCCAATGATAAATAATATGATAGGGACCAACCCATAAGGTGTCCAATTTGTGAATCCTTCCTCCTGGCCTATGGTGGTAGAAGAGTACAAGATCCCCAACTTGATATTCTGGTAACGTAGGTCTACAAGCATTGGTTCTGGTACCTTCCTTCAAGGTGGTAGCAGAAAGGGAATTTGAAGCTAATGCTTGTAATTGGATGATTTCATCAGCTAATCTCCTCATAGCTAAATCAGTAGTTGTGGGGTAACCTCATCAAGTATAGGTTGTACATTTGAGGGGAGTATAGGATCCCAACCATATAAAGCTTTAAAAGGAGGCATTCCAATTATATGATTTTAGCTAACTCTATAGGCTAACATCGCACTAGACAAATAGAGATTTCATCTACTAGGGTCATTGGAAGCCATCTTTTGAAGAATGGCTATAAGAGTACCATTTGCTTGTTTGACTGCACAATTAGTAGAAGGATTATAAGGGGTCATAAAGGACTGATAAGTACCCATTAGTTAGATAAACTCAGCTTCCACCTGAGAAACGAAGTTGGTCCCATTATCCAATAACAGGACTTTTAGGCTACTGTGCCTGGTGAAAACTTGCTTGAAAAGAAAGGATGCTGTTGCCTTGGCGGTGACTGTGGAAACTGAAATAGCTTCAATCCATTTAGTAAAATGGTCAATAGCTAACAGAATATATCAATGTCCATAGGTGGCCGTAGGGAGAGGACCCACCACATCAATACTCATAGTAGAGAAGGGTTTGGAAGGTCCCACAATTTGGTGTTGGAACATCAGATTTCCACCACGTTGTTTTGGCACTTAAGACAAGATTCCAGCTCATCATGTACAGATTCCAGCATGTTAACCCAGTAACAATGATTTTTAACCACTGTAGGGTCTAAGCGACAGCTCCATGACCTACAGTTTGGTGGGCCTCCATAATAGTGTCAGTCCTCGCAGAGAAAAAATAAAGGGCAACCACTTAGATCCTGACTTTTTGTATAATGAACCTTCTTTAACTTGAGTGTCTTCGGTTAAGGATTGTAACTTCGAGATAACATCCTTAGATTCATGGCTTCCAGAGCTCAGGTCTACCAATCAGGTCATAAATGCGATCTTCCTCTGCAGAGAATAACGTTAAGATAGGCAATCAAGAAAGGCCATCAGCGTTTTGATGTTTAGCTCCAGCGCAATGTTAAATAGTAAAGTCATAATTTTGGAGCTTTAAAGTCTATCTAGCTAAGTGACCATCAAGATCCTTCATTTATTGCAACCACTCAGGGAAGCGTGATCCATTACAATATTGAAATGCTTGCCATATAGATAAGGGAGGAAATGCTTAATGGCGGACAACACAGCAAGGCATTCTCTCTCAGTAACGCTTATACGCATTTAGCCTTAGAAAGGGTTTTACTATAGTATGTGATTGGGTGATTAACCAGATTGGTATCATGTTGAGCCAGAATGGCTCCAATAGCAATATCACTGGCATTGGCAAATAATATAAAAGGGTTAGGAAAAGTCAGGATGGGATAATATTGGTGCACTCATTAAGGCTTGGCGCAACAGATTAAAGGATTGTTTCTGTGATTCTTCCCATACAAAAGGGACTTCCTTATGCAAAAGATAAACTAAAGGCTCCGCAATCTCCACAAAATGAGGGATGAATCGTCAGTAATAACCAACCATCCCTAAAAACACTTGGATATCACACAAGCTTTTGGGAACAGGCATGTCCAAAATAGCTTATATCTTTGATAAGGGTAAAATACCATCGCGATTAACTTTATGTCCCAAAAATTCCATCTCAGTTTTAAAAAGAACACCTTGATGGTTTAATCTTAAGCGAGGCATGACGCAGTAAGCCAAAAACTTCCTTTAAATGAGCCAAATGCTCGTTAAAAGTGCGTGAAAAAACAGTAACATCATCTAGATAAAATAAAACACAAGAAAGTTTCAAATCCCCAAACAAGCCATCCATGGCTTGATGAAAAGTAGCAGGGGCATTGCAAAGCCACTGTGGCATATGAGTTGGCTCAAATAGCCCTTCACTAGAAATTAAAGCACATTTTTGACATTCTTCCAGGGCAATCAATTTGCCAATAACCACTCACAAGGTCCATAGCTGAGAAGTATTGTGACCCAGACAATAATCTCAATGAATAATCAATGCGATGTAGAGGATAAGAATCCTTTTGGTAATAGCATTGAGCTGATGATAGTCCATAACCACTCTATGCCCTCCATCCTTTTCTTGGATGAGTAGTAGAGGGGAAGCCCATGGACTCTTAGAAGGCGTTAGTAGCCCGCATCAAGGAGTTGTTTCAGTTCCACTGAGACCTGAGCCTCCTCAACTTTGGATTTATGATATGGTCAAGCTCAAATAGGGGGAGTATCCCCACTTTCACCTGGTGCTGTACCTCTTTCATTAGACCAAAATTCCCTGGACCTTGGGCAAAGATATCCACTTATTCTTCAATCAGGGGCCTCAGCTTCAAGCTGTTGTCTCAAATGGTTCAAGTCATCTTGTAAATTTTGAACCCATTGGTTAAGTTAATCATTTGTAGGGGCTTGGTTTAAGTTGGAAATCGCAGTAAACATCTCAGTTTGCTTAGTCTCAAGTACCTCACATTTGGCAGTCAACCACTCAATGGATGCTGTCTCTGAAGCAAACCGAGTTTCTTGCATAGTTTGATTTACATCATATAGACAGTGTGCATTCTCAACGCCATCCAGTAAGTTGATTAAGAAATAGTCCCGATTGGTCAGAAGACCTTCCAAAGATAAGAAACACCCTTGAGCTGGGGCTTGAATTTGTGTTTTAATGCTTGTACTCAAGATATTAAGATCATCAAATGTTCAGAATCAGAAGTTGGAAGCAAGGAGCCAGGGGGACCAGGAGGTCCCAGGGGTCCTTGCGACCCATCTCTACCTGCTGGTCCTGGCAGGCCTTGTTGACCCACTGGACCAGGGGGACCACATTCACCAGGAGGTCCCAGGGTTACTGATGGGGAGCTAGGTGGTCCCAGTGGTCCAGGAGGACCAACAGGGCGGGTTCACCTTCTCTAATATTACTCACCACTTGGACAAGATGTTGGGTTAGCCCATTAAGCTCCCCCAAGCTCTTCTCATGTTTGGCCCGCATCTGATCCAGTTGTCTCTTAATCTCATTCTCCGGGGAGGTAATCCAGTGGTAAATAGGGTTAGTGGCATCGCTAACTTAATGAGATACTTCTTGGCTGATGTATCCCACAACTCCATTATCAATTCTCACCAACTGGTTATAAATATCGTTGATTTCTCTTCTATTATTGAGAATGGCCTCTCAGTTATCCCTTCCAAAGTTGAATGCCATTTCATAAATTGAAGATAGTTGTAAGTGAAATTGTTGCGCTAGAATCAACTGGCGCTGGATTTCGAGATGATGAAAACCCAAAATCTGGAGTAAATGGTGAATAGCAGGATGTACGTAATAACAGAGACTTTTCAGTTTTAGCCAAACCAACTTTGGTAGGCTGTAACACCACTTGGTTATATAAGTTCATCATGTTGTCAGCAACTTTAGATGCTTGGTCACGATTAGGGCGAGCACCAGGCTGAGTAGCCCCTGATCAAGCTTTTGACGGTTTCTTTAACATTTGCGGCTTGAATTTGATAATTAGATTGGTCAGGGCCCTCGAAGGCCAAGTCCATTGAAGCTTGAAATTGTAGATTATTGAAGTTAGCGGAAGGCAAAACTTGCCAGTTAGAATGTACCCATCAGGTGATATGCAAAGATTCCTCAGAAGAGGGGCTCTCTTCGCTAGACATATTCAATTGTTGTGAAAGTATGTTTTCACCAGGTAGCCTCAGGAGCAGACCTAGCAGGGAGCACCAGTATTGGAATTTCATGAGAAATTACAGTAAGCAGGCGCTACAAAGGCTACAAAAATATTATTTCCGTGGCTCTAGCAAAGATTGACACAATTGCAACAAGATTATTAGTTCCATTGCTATAGTTAATTTCAATTGGAAATACAGAATCCTGTATGAAAATATACCAAAATTAGGCTAGGTGAGACAAGAATTGAGGTACTATATTAAAATAAAATTAGAGATATTTATAGGGCAAAATTTAGTGGTTCTTCATGAAATTTCAGTAGTTCACCTGAGGCAAAATATTTCCTAACAGATGACCAATATTGCTGATTATTATTGTCATTAATATACTTGTGATGGTCAAATCTGATAGAGCTCTTATTAGATGTGATTGACCTTCTTAGTGAGGGCTTAGCCCCTTCTAAATGCTTAGTCATTTTGGATTGCTTGGTCGTCTTGGATTGCTGAGCTTCTTCAGATTGCTTATTCTCACCCGTTATAGGAGGCTGATAACTCTGAAGGGTCTTTCTTCAGTTGAATTGAGAATTGGAAATACCTGTCATGGATTTTACAGTTTCATTAGACCAAGATAGCAAATCTCGATCAGGCGTAATTTTGGTCATCTTAGTTGTATCTCCAACAGATGCACACCCACACCACCAGGGAACTAGCCATTAATACAATGGGGAATAGGGCACTATGTAGGGTGCCAGAGCATAGGGGACCCAAGGCAAGTTTGTACAACGTGGCATACAAGGTAAGATAGCCAATAAATAACAAAGCTTGGGTAGATACCAAAGGGGAATCCATGACCAAAAGTAAATCGGTGCTAGGAGACTTGGTTGCCTCAATCTGGAGGGGACCAGGGCGGCCCAAAGGTGCACCGGAAACTTTAGTTAATTTTGATAAGGTTTAATGGCCTATGCTATTGGAGACTCCTCAAAGAGGTATGCACACAGGTTTTCTTAAGGAACCATAATAAAAGCATAAGACAACGGGGAATGTTTATTGTAAGAAGTCAACCAATGAGAAATGTTGGTCTCAAAACATAATTAAACCACCTCAGGGAAAACATGGATCAGCAAAGGTGGTCCCAAGCCTTGGTGTACCAATAGGTGCGCGCTTCCATCCAAAAGGGTAGCATACGACAAAACTGACCTCACTCAAGTGATTGATTGAAGTTGTACCTGACCTGAACTTGTAATTTCATAGATGGAATGGGTTTAAACCTCCAATCCACGATTAGCCAGGTTGTCCATCATTGTTCATTAAATAGATCGTCCATTTTAGCTCCTGAGCTGAAACAAGGGGCTGGGTATATTGCACCTCACTTGTACTAACCTGAGCATATTTGGCCTGTACCCAGCATTAATCCAAGGTGTACTTGAGGTCAGGAAGGGCCTGAAGTTTAACCTTCTGGACCTCCTGCCGCCCAGCCTTGTTCTTGGGGTTAATGCCTTCTATCAAGCCATGTAAACATGACATAGATGCCTGCAAGCGTTAAAACACTCCTTTTAGGTGAGTGAGGTGCTCGTTGAAGGTCTTGGAGAATACTGTGATGTGAATGAGATAGACAATTACACAGCTCATCTTGAGATCCTAAAGAATATGATCCATATCCCGCTGAAAAGTGGCTGGCACATTACACAACCCATGAGATAGCTGAGTGGGTTGGAACAAGCCATCACTTCAGATAAGGGCGCACTTCTCCTGATCCTGTAAAGAAAGGTCCATCTGCCAATACCTACTAGCAATTCATGGCTGAGAAGAATTTATACCCATAGAGTTGGGCCAGAGCGTCATCAATGCGGGGGATAGGGTAGCTGTCCTTCTTAGTGAAGTTGTTTAGCTTATGGTGGTCCATCACTACCCAATGACCTTCATTTTAATTCTTTATCAATAATAGTGGGGACGACCAAGGGCTCTGAGAAGGCACCAAAAGTTCAGCGTCCAGCAGCTGTTTGAGCTACGTCCGCATCTGTAGCTCCTCAATTTTGGATTTGCAGTAGGGTTTGGAGCAGATAGGATGAGCATCACCAACGTCAATGGTATGAGTCCAACCCTTCATGTGCCCATAGTCAGTGTCAGAGGTAGAGAAAATGTCACTATAGGACTCCAGTAAGATGTGGACTTTATCTATCTCAGCTGGGGTTAGTTCATCGGAGATATGAATGGAATGTAGGGTACATAATGACTGGTTAGTGGGTAAGCCCATATCCGCCATAGATCCAATACAGTGAACTTGTTTTATTTCTTCAAGGGAATCAGCATGCCTCTTCCGATCTCCTGATGCTTTTTTATCACCATATCCTTCTTGGTGAGATTCCCTAGCAGAAGGTTGATAGGTCGTTGATAGGCAGGGTCTAGCATGCCCGGCAAAACTCTAGGGTCCAAAGGACTAACTCTGTCAATGCTAGTTAGGTGCGAATAGAATTTTTGGGGAATTTGTATGGTAATCTTTGTGTCAATTACCCGTTGTTCACCCGCTTTAATTACTAAAAGTTCAGAGGTATAGAAAGGAATACCCTCAATGGTGTTCACTGATTGAGGCAACATTTTTGTATGCTGTCCTGCCGCGGTATAATGTAAAAATAAAGTGGACGAGGGAAACTTAACTGTGCAAGCATAAGCTTTTTATTAAGCTCATCATTTGTCAAAATTAGAGGAACTTTGTAGTTAAGCAAGGAGAGATAGCCCTGCTTCAAGTTAATAACCCTTTATATTTAAGCATGAACTGGGTCCCAATGAGTAATTCATAGGTATTGTTGGCCAAGGCCACTGCTTGAGTTGACAAGATGAGCTTCCAAAACTGAATGGGCAGAGAAGAGTAGGCTCTGATGGTGAGAGTGTTTTTTTGCCCAGCAGATCTTAACTCTCGAGTGTAGTCGAGATTGGGGGCCAGTTTGATCTTTTTAGTGAGTTTTGATGACAAAAAGTTTACTGGAGACCCAGTGTCGAGGATAGCCTTAACCCACATTCCATTAACGATGACCTCCACTTTGGTTAAGGTTCTACTCAAGTTGGAGGAAAGAGCGAGGACCACCTTTGATTGGAAAGTAGAGGCAAGTCGTTTAGACATCTCAGGGTATTTTCCTGGATAGACTGCAGGGTATAAACGCACTAGTTTGGGTGGAACAAGGTGGCGATAAGCTGGTCAGCGTCATTGGCAGTGTCAACAATCTCAAGACCCCTCAACACTTGATGGAGATAATTTTGATGGGGGATCTTAGCCCAATCCACTCTCTCCAGGTTCAATCTGTCAGGTACACCACTTCACCTGGGGCTCCCAAAACATAATGGCCAAAATCTTCGCAACAACCTTCAGATTCATCGCCAGAGGGGTTATCCATGCACATCAGGGAATCCATCGGTTGTGAGATAAGTTTAGAGCTTACTTGTTTTCTGAGAGACCCTGGGGACGCTCATTTACCCTATTATCTTTTGGGGGAGACGTGGTAGTTATAATGGCTCAATTTTCAACCTTCAAAGTAGGGGGCTTGTGCTTCTTTTTGGAGACAGGTTCCAGACTAGAGTTAGCTGGATGAGAGGTCAAGGGGGATAACGTTTCAGAGGTGGATGCTTTAACTTAGCCAGCTTTGGGTCAATCAGTGGCTATGTGCTTTTGTGAAACAAGCAGTTTAGCCTTTGTGACCTGGTCATTTAACACATTGTCAATGGTGGCAAATGACACCCAAGAGAGGGGTTTAGGGTTAGGAGCAGGCTTTGGAACCTCTTGAGAAGGCCGCTCTGAAGAAAAAGATGGGCAAGGCAATGAGACAACTGCTTTCACCAACTGCATTTTTTGAGCTGAAGATGAAGGAGAGCACTGCCCCATCTAAGCCATTATTTTTGGGATATCCTCACATGGTGGAGGAGCATCTCGTAGTGGCAGCTCTGTGGAAACAGGGTACCAAAGGGAGATAGCCATTGATGTGGCTGGAGGGGTTAAAGTAAATTCTCTTCTCATAATTTTTTGTACAAGCTCAAGTTCATGAAAATCAGTCAATTCTAGCAGAGCCTTTTTAATAGCTTGTACTGTTTGGAAGGTGCGCTTGACTGCAGAGATATGCATTGCTAAATGGGGATGAGACGCCAAGCCATCCATGATAGCAGCAATGGCATCATCTAGAGGTAGCAGTTTGGCATGCAACAGAGGTTGAGCTTTACTATAAAAGCGCTCAACAAATGAAAGGATAATTCTACCACTTGCAGGCTAAGGCACATAAAGGCCTAATTTGCTGTTGTAAACTTTGTAGTGATCCAAATTCTTCAATAAGCGTTTGTTTAACCTCTGCCCAGATGCTAAGGTTGGTCATATGAGGAACCATTATCTCTTGAGCCATGTGACTCAAGCAGGGAAGGATATACTTGGTTTTTTGCTGGTCAGTCTCTCCTTCCATCACTGATTCATAAACGAACAGGAAGGAGGCAATACTGCCCTCACCAGGTGTGAACTTGTCTCTTAGCGGAGGTTTGATAATAATAGGGGAGGGCCTATAAGGGACTTGCAAAGAGTGCTGCTCAAGCCTTTTGAGGCGAGACAAAGCACCGGCTAGTTGCTGCTCTAAAGCAGCTAGCCTTGGTTCCAGTACAGTAGTCATTTTAAACAGGAATTTTTGTGATGTACAGGATCCCCTATAGTGAGCACCACTTGTTGGATTTTGGCGTTGAAGATGCTCGCTGGTGCCTTTTTACCTAAAATTCAACAATCTAAGTTAAGGTTTTTTCTCATCACTTATAAGAAAAATAAAAACTAATAAATACTTAAAGGGTTGATTGTTTATAGATTCTTTTAGTAACTGCCTGGGGGTAGAAAAATAGAACCCTCTTTATAGATCATTACTTAGTATCTAAAAATGTTGAGGCTCAAAGTTTGGATTGCTTATTAAAATCCAAATTAGGAATATTAAGATTTGACCTATCTGAGATCAGAAGACTCACTTCACTTTGATGAGATGGCCAATGGAGGGCAGGTAAGATAAGTTTGTGTGGTAAGTTTTTGATGTATTTTACCCAATCAGTGGGATGGAAGACTTTTGCACTTTGTTAGACCCCCTCTGAACCTATAAAAGGGGCTGGCCTCCACGATGTAGGCTGCATTAAAATTGGCCTGGAGAGGAGCCTCCATAGAACTCCCCAAATTTGGCTGATGATTTGATGCAATCTGATCGCCTGAATTCATTTTATTTTCCCAATTATCATTAAAAAGTGTTAGGGGTGGAAGGCGAGTCAGTAGGGCGTACGGCTACCAACCTGAAGGTTGTGGGTTTGATTCCTGCCCTTTGCACATCAATTGGGGTGCCAGCCAAAGGAAGCTATTGGCGGTTAGTAGGTATAATAACATGAAAACCTTACCCATGACGTAACCAGAAAAATTTGAGTCCCAATCTGGAGGTGAAAAAACTTTCTACAACAGAGTTAACCCTGCTCAGGTTTCATGTCAATACTTTCTTTCTCTATTTTGGTAATGTCTATCCCCTGTTCAGCTTGCCTCAAATAAATAAAGATTATCAAAAAGTGTTACCCTGATTTGCAGGGTTTTACCAGGAATCAAACAGGATCTTTAGCCATTTTTTCATTATTTACCTCTGAATTACTCTTACAAATATATTGGACTTGCAATTATCTGAAAAACAATATCAGCTCAACGTTTGCAAAAAATAGCTGGAGTTTAATTGAAGCAACTTGTAAGTTGTAAAAACATTTATCACAAGCACAGGCTATTTAAAACTGATGATCACCAAGCTTATCACTTGATAAAAATAAAGAATATAAATTGCAATCTTGTTATTGGAATTTTGTGAGAGATTATGATAAAGCAGGTGCTATGAAGGCTACAAAAATATTAGTTCCATGGCTCTAGCAAAGATCAACACAATTGCAATGAAGTTATTAGTTCCATTGCTATAGTTGATTCCAATTGGAAATACAGAATACTGTATGAAAATAGACAAAAATTAGGCTACATGAGATGAAAATCGTGTTACCTTATTTGTTAGAAATGAGGGATATTTATAGGGGTAGATTTAGTAGTTATTTGTGAGAATTTTAGGGGATGCACCTGAAGTAAGATCTTTCCTTTTAGATGAATGATATTGCTGATTATTAATAACATAATTGTGATGGCCAAATCTGATAAGGTTCTAATTTGATGAGACCGACCTTCTTATATGATTTTCTGCCTCATCAGATAGCTTAGCATCATCCTTCAGAGAAGGTTGATAACTTCAAAGGGTTGATTGTCAGTTTGTCCTAAAAGCAGATATCTCAGATGTAGATTTTGCAATCTCATTAGACTGAGATATTGAACCTTGATCTTGACTAATTTCGGTGATTGTAGTTAAATCCCCAACAATGCCCTTAAGATCTTGCCTAGGGGGCACATACTTAAGAAGAAATGTACTAAGCACTCTTTTGATAAAAGTATCAGTATCAACAGCTGCAATGGAGTATTCAATACCCAGTGATAAATAATATGGTAAGGACCAGCACATAAGGTGCCAAGTTTGTGAATCCTTCCTCCTGGCCTATGGTGATAGAAGAGTATAAGATCCCTGAATTGATATTCTGGTAACGTAGGTCTACTATCTTTAGTTCTTGTTCCCTCTTTTAAGGTGGTAGCAGCAAGGGAACTTAAAGCTAAAGCTTGTACTCGGATGATTTCATCAGCTAATCTCCTCATAGCTAAATCAGTAGTTTGCAGGGTAGCCTCCTCAAGTTAGGTTGTACACTTGAGGGGAGGATAGGATCCCGACCATATAAAGCTTTAAAAAGGAGGCATTCCAATTATATGATTTTAGCTAACTCTATAGGCTAACATTGCACTAGACAAATAGAGATTTCATCTGCTAGGGTCATTGGAAGCCATCTTTTGAAGAATGGCTACAAGGGTACCATTTGTTTGTTTGACTGCACCTTTAGTAGAAGGATTGTATGGGGAAGTAAATGACTGATAGGTACCCATTAATCTAGTAAGCTTGTATACCACCCGAGAAATGAAGTTGGTCCCATTATCTGATAACAGGACTTTCAGGCTACCATGCCTGGTGAAAACTTACTTAAAAAGAAAGGACGCCATAGCCTTAGAGGTGACTGTGGAGACTGAGATAGCTTCAATACATTTAGTAAAATGGTAGATAGCTAACAGAATATATCGATGTCCATAAGTGGCAGTAGGGAGAGGCCCACCACATTGATACTCATAGTAGAGAAAGACTTGGCAGGTCCCACAATTTTGTGTTGGAACATCGGATTTCCACCACGTTGTTGTTGGCAAGTGAGACAAGTCTCCAACATATCATGTACAGATTCCAGAATGTTATCTCAGTAACAATGATTTTTCAACCACTGTAGGGTCTTAGCAACAGCTCCATGCCCTAAAGTTTTATGAGATTTTATAATAATATCAGTCCTCGCAGAGGGCTGAATAAAAGGCAACCACTTAGATACCAACTTCTTGTATAATGAACCTTCTTTAACCTGAGTGTCTTCAGTTAAGGATTGTAACTTCGAGATAACGTCCTTAGATTCATGGAACCAGAGCTCATCTACCAATCAAGTCATAGATGCGATCCTCCTTAGCAGAGAATAACGTTAGTATAGGCAATTGAGAAAGTCCATCGGCTTTGATGAATAGCTCCAGTGCGATGTTAAATAGTAAAGTCATAATTCTGGAGCTTTAACGCCCATCTAACTAAGCGCCCATCAGGATCCTTCATTTGTTGCAAACACTTCAAGGAAGCGTGATCCGTGATGATAGTGAAATGCTTGCCATAGAGGTAAGGGAGGAAATGACTGATGGCAGACAAAACTGCAAGGCATTCTCTCTCATTAACGCTATAATTGCATTCAGTCTTAAAAAGGGTTTTACTATTTTATGAAATGGGGTGATCAACCAGGTTGGTATCATGTTGAGCCAGAATGGCTCCAATAGCAATATCACTGGCATTGGTAAATAAAATAAAAGGTTTGGAAAAATCATGATGGGACAAGATTAGTGCACTCATTAAGGCTTGGCGCAACAGATCAAAAGCTTGGTGGTACGATTCTTCAAACAAAATGGCCTTACTTGTGCAAAAGATAAACTAAAGGCTCCACAATCTTTGCAAAATGGGGGATAAATTGTTGGTAATGACCAACCATCCTTAGAAACACTTGAATATTGCGCAAGCCTTTATAAACAGGCATGTCTGAAATAGCTTGTATCTTATTAGATAAAGACGAAATCCTCTTGAGCTTAACTTTATGACCTAAGAATTCCATCTCAGTCTTAAAAAAGCACACTTGGATGGTTTTAGCCTAAGCGAAGAATGATACATCTGACAAAATACTTCCTTTAACTGAGTCAAATGCTCGTTAAAAGTGCGAGAAAATACAGTAACATCATCTAAGTATACCAAAACACAAGAATGTTTCAAATCACCAAACAAGCCATCCATGGATCATTGAAAAGTAGCAGGGGCATTGCAAAGCCACTGTGGCATATGAGTTGGCTCAAATAACCCCTCTTCAAGATTAAAGCACATCTTTGACGATCTTCCAGAGCCAGGTCAATTTGCATAGCCATTTGCAAGGTCCATAGCGAGAAGTATTCAGACCCAGACAATAATCTCAATGAATAATCAATGCGAGGTAGAGGATAAGAATCCTTTTTGGTAACAGCATTGAGCTGACGATAGTCCATAACCACTCTATGGCCACCATCCTTTTTCCAAATGAGTAGTAAAGGAGAAGCCCATGGACTCTTAAAAGGTGTTAATAGCCCAGCATTAAGGATTTGTTTTACTTCCACGGAGACATGAGCCTCTTTAACTTTAGATTTGTGATAAGGCTGGGCTCATATAGGGGGAGTATCCCCAGTTATACCTGATGCTGCACATCTTTCATTAGTCCAAAATCTCCAAGACCTTGGGCAAATATATCCGCATACTCTTCAATCAGAGCCTCAGCTTCATGCTATTGTTCTGGAGTGAGTGAATCCCCAAATTTGACATCAATTCTTGCAACAATAGGGAGATCTTCCAGATCAAATTTACGTAAATATCCACATCCTGACACGGACAAGATTACACTCACAGGAGTAGGCCACACACGCAATGGGGTTAATGCAATTCAATTGCATAGGTCGAGAAGTGAGATTAGCTAGTAGAACTAAAACAGTCCCACCATAGGCAGGATCAAGGATACCAAGGCTGGGTAAAGCCTCCAAATGAGAGGGATTTTGGTAACCAAAGATCTCTAACACATGATCAGTGGGTACAAATACTTATACTCCCATATCAATTATGGCTTGTGCTTTTGGGGGAATGGTAATTGGAGAGTTAGAATATAAAGGCATTTCCTCATAGGCACAAGCTGATGGAGGTGGAAGTATAGTCCTTGGTCCTAAAATTCTTTATTCAAGATGAGAGATAGAATTGGGGTATTCCAATAAGCAAACACGTCTTTTAAGTTTGTCTTTGCTATTTGGAACATCTTGTAATAAAAAGGTACTTAGTACCCAATTAAAGAAAGGTAACTGTCCTTAAGGCTGATTATTGCATCAAAATCAATGAGAAATTTGGTTCCCAAGAGTAGTTCATAGCAGTTGTTGTCCAACACTACTGAAGGGGCTGACACAACCAACTTTTCAAAGTGCATTGGAAGAGAGAAAAGCTCCTATAGATTTAGTGTAGAAAGGACCAGCAGTTCTGTAGCCTTGAGTTTGGTTTAGTCTGGCACCAATTTGATTTTTTTTCATAATCCTGTATGAGATTATATTGATGGGCGATCCTGTATCAATAAATTTTCAAAACTTTCACCTTATTCATGATGACTTCCACCCGGGTCACATCAGTGCCAAATTTTGGGATTGAAAACACTGAGGGATTAATTGATTGAATTGGATTAGAAGAAGATTAAACAGAAGAGTAAGCATAAATAGTATCTTTGTTGGCTAATTCATCAGGGACATCAAGCTTACCAGGAGTGGATATCACATAACAATCTGTAGAAGAGTTGAAAGGTTTTGATGGAGGCACAGGAGGTAGGTCAGCACAGGGAGCCTCTTACCCTAGGTTGACTCCTCTTTTTTGACTCCTCCGCCTGTTTTTTACAACATTGAGATACCACATGACCCATGAGACCACAGTAAGTGCATAGTTCCTTCTTCAGTTTAGGTTTGGGTTTAAGTGGCATCACATGGATATAAGAATGATGGTTATTAGCGGAGGTTAGGTGTACAAACACCATTAGGAATTTCCATGAGCGCTTCTTTGATGTTCCTAATGGATCTGAAAAATCTTTTAAGTGATTTTAAATGTAGTAGCAACTGAGTGCGAGGAGCAAATGCACTCATTACAGCCAATATGGCATCATATACCATAATCTGGTCGCAAGTAGCAAGAGTCTGGGCCTCATGGTAGAATCTTTTAGCAAAATCTTGGATGGACTTTCCTCGTTTGATTTGAATACTCATAAAGGCTTGCTTTTTAATTAGAATGGATTTGATCACTCCCAAATTCCTTAATAAGGGCGGTTTTAACTTGAGCCCATGTATTGCAAAACTTCAGGTGAGGAATCATGATTTCTTGAGTAAACTGGCTTAGGCAAGAGGTAATATGCCGGACTTTCTGTTGATCTGTTGCCCCATCCATTGCACGCTCATAGACAAAGAGAAACGAATGTATGCTAACTTCACCAGGCTCAAACTTATCCTTAGAGGTAGGTTTGAAGGTAGTGGGTTCATTACTCAAAAAACATGTACACCCAATACCATGACTGGATCAGATTCAGATGGTTCAGATTCTGGGATATGAGCTTGAGTGGGAATTCGATCAACTTTTTGCCTTAAATGATTGAGGTCCTCCTGTAAATTATGAACCCATTGAGAAAGATGATCATTCGCAGTTTGTTGATACAAGTTAAAAATTGCAGTGCTCATCTCTTCCTTTTTTTAAAGTACTCCGCATCTAGCAGATAGCCATTCAATGGAAGCGTTTAACCTTGCAAACTGGGTTTCTTGCGTATTTTAGTTAGTATTGCATAGAGGAAGGGGTAAATCCACGCCATCCAATAAGTTGTTAAAGCTTAATCTGGGTCAGTCAGAAAACCTTCCAATGATAAAAACATCCTTGTGCTATGGCTCAGATTTGGGTTTTTAATGCCTGTACTCTCAATACTAGTAGAATCAAAGGTTTAGAATCGTGTATTGGAAGCGAGGAGCCAGGGGGACTAGGAGGTTCTGGGGGTTCTTGCAACCCATCTCTACCTTCTGGCCCCAGTGAGCCTTGTTGACCCACTGGACTAGGAGGACCACATTCACCAAAAGGTCTCAGGGTTACTGAAGGAGAACTAGGTGGTCCCAGCGGTCCAGGAGGACCAACAAAGCCAGGTTACCTTCTCTGATAGTATCCACCATTCAGACAAGGTGTTGGACTAGCCCGTCAAGCTCAACGAAGCGCTCCTCATGTTTGACCCACAATTGTCCCAGTTGTCTCATAATCTCATCCTCAAGGGTGGTGATATGGTGGTGAATAGGGTTAGTGACATCGCTAACTGGCGAGATACTTCTTGGCTGATGTATCACAAAACTCCATTATCAATTCTCACTAAATGGTTATGTATGTTGTTGATTTCTCTTCTATTATCAAGTATGGCTTCCCAATTATCCCATCCAAAGTTAGAAGCTGTCTCATAAAACGAGGATAACTGTGATTAAAATTGTTGCGCCAGGGTCAACTGGCACTGGATCTCGAGATGATGCAACCCCAAAATCTGGAGTACATGGTGAATAGCGGGATGTACATTATGCCAGAGGTACTGCTCAGTTCTAGCCAAACCAACTTCGGTAGGTTATAATACCACTCAGTTGTATAAGTTCATCATATTTTCAGCAACTTTAAATTATTGGTCTTAATTAGGACGAACACCAGGCTGAATAGCCCCCCTACAAGCCTTTAACCGTTTTTTCTACATTTGTGGCTTGAATCTGGTAATCATTTTGGTCAGGGCCCTTGATGGCCAAGTCCATAGAAGCTTGAAATTTCAGATTATTTGTATTAGCATAAAGCATCCCTTGCCTTTTGAAATGTACCCATTGGGTGATACTCATTGTTTCTTTAGAAGAGGGGCTTTCTTTGCTAGACATATTTAATTGTTGTGAAAGTATGTTTTCACATCAGGTAGCCTCAGAAGCAGACCTGGCAGGGAGCACCAATATTGGGATTCTGATAGAAATTACAATAAGCAGGCGCTACAAAGGCTATATAATTGTTAGTTCTGTACTCTAGCGATCATTGACACAATTTCAATGAAGTTATTAGTTCCGTTGCTATAGTTGATTCCAATTGGAAATACAGAACTCTGTTTGAATAGACCAAAATTTAGCTAAACAATATGAAATTGTGGTACTTTATTTGTTAGAAATGAGGGATAATTATAGGGTAGATTTAGTAGTTACTCATGAGGATTTTTGGGATGCACCTGAGGTAAGATCTTTCCTACTAGATGACTGATATTGCGTACCATTAATACCATACTTGCGATGGCCAGATATGATAAGATTCTTATATAATGAGACCGACTTTCTTATATGATTTTCTGCCTCATCAGATAGCTTAGCATCATCCTTCAGAGAAGGTTGATAACTCTGAAGGGTTGATTGTCAGTCTATCCTAGAATCGGATATCTCCAATGTAGATTTTGCAATCTCATTAGACTGAGATATTACCTTGATCTTGAGTAATTTTGGTCATCATAGTTAAATCCCCAATACTTGTGCAATGCAAAATGACCATCAGCACACTTCTTGACGTACAAAAGATAGTGTATACACCTCTCAAGCATGACTATATAAGATAGAACAATATTATAAGGATATATAGCAATATTTCTGTGATGCTCATTCTCAACATGTTGTTAATGTGCAAGAGTTGTATAAGGAAATCAACAACTTCTTTGTAAAGCCAAGTGATATTTGCACAAAGCAGTATTAAACTAATTTAATTAGTAAGGTATCATATGATTGCTGCCAAATCATATATACCTCCAGAACTCATGAGAAATTATTGGAAGTTTACTATTGATGTAGTTTTTCATTTATAAATAATTGCAATATTGAATATCTATTAAAGATATACTAGAAAAATATGGAGCCCAGTGATAATCCAAGTGAAATTTAAAGTTTACGATCAGATTGAGAAAAAAACTCTTGTCTTGAATGATACGTTACATTAAAATAATCAAATGTGATGGCAGGTATGGCCAATACAGATTCAAAGGCTAGGCCACACTATTTTCACCTGATATTTTTGAGGTAAGCAAGAAGCTTCTTTCTATGTTGCCTTGTTAGTAAATATAATGTGGGAATGGTTGTAATCATAGAGACTCTCAAGACTTTTATATCTCTTGTGATTACACAATTTCATGTGAATGAGTGTATGATATGCTTATCTGGCTCTTGGCAAATAATCTTCTTTATAAGGATGTTACAATCAATGAATTTACAAGACTTGACAGACAAGTCACGATTCAAGTTGTTCCAGCTGAGCCACAACAAAAGCAAGCTTATTGTAATGAGGCTCATAACAATGATATGTTTTCCAATGATTATTAGTTGCAAAGTGCATATATACCAATTTGTGATGCTTTAAGGATGGTTTGCGCTTCCTGGCATCAGGGTTGGAGTGACATTTTCAGTTCTGGTTACACTGGTTCACAGTGCTTTGCTATGGTCACATAAATATATATCAATTCTTCCTTCTGGTTGTTGAACCACTAATACTTTAAACTAGAATATGATTGAAACGGATGGTATTTGTGCACTAATTTACTATGAGACCGAAAAAAGAGGTGTGGAGATGCTTCTAATGCCTCCTGATGGCTACTATAATGGATGGGCTCCCAAGGCACAGCCTGCCACTGGCCATTGACCCAAACCCCCGGATGGGGGTCACTCCCACAAGGGAAAGGGCAATAGCCATACCAAAGCCCCAAGATTCCTATATGGGTGGGTGGCCTCACTGGGCATACTGGGCCAAGGTGCGGCAAACCAGCCTCTGTCACTTCAGGGCCACTATGGCAACTGGCATCCTGAAGGGATGGTTGCAGGCTGAGGTGCAGTGGTCAATGATGTCCTGCCAGTCTCTGGTCACCCATGCCGCAGCTTTGAAAAGCTCCTCAGCAACCTCCACTGAGCCAGGGCATTCCGCTCCATCGGGGCATCATCACCCCAAAGGATCTTAGGACGTCCACCACCTTCCTCACTTCTTATTGCACTGCCTTTCATGCCAAACCAACCTGCCAAATAATAAAAATTTTAATAATAAATTACATTATTTATAAAAGGTCTATCAAATAGCAGCCTTTATTGGGGTAAGCTCAAAGTTCAGAATAGAATTATAAAGTGAGGTCCATTGGGAGCTACCTTGCTTTGAAGTATTACATAAAAAGGTTAATGCGTTGTCAGTAATGAGTTGAGTAAAAGCCTCCATAATTAATGGTGTTCTGGAAACTTGTTGGTGAATGGGGAAACCTCAAAATGGACAACACTTAAATATTTATTAAAGTAATTATCCTGCTATTAAACCAATTAGAAAAGCCTCATCAGAATAACAGGATTGCAGCTATTGACATACCAAATCTTATAGTTTCCAACCTTATGAGATTCATGTACAGTCATCAACCACTACATCACCCCCATGAAATGAGAATCCCAGTGGATCCAAACCCAGATTGTCAAGGCAGCCGTGCAGCAACCAACGACTTTTTTGACAGAGGACCTTTTTATGCGGGCAGCCTTAGGAAGTCAGACAGAAGTCCAGAGCCCCCAGATCAAATCAACAGGTTCCCTGGAGGTTTCCTGATGGGCACAAGAGACATCAACCGCCAGCAGTCTGACCCACTCCCCAAGCTCCTCATCCCCTTTGTTAAAAGCCCTGCAAAACCAATGAAAAGGATTGATGCTCCAAAAGTGATGCTTGGGACATTGACTGCAGCCATCTTGCAGGCTTGCTGGAACCACAGCCCGCCAAGGTAAGGTTGAATTTGGAATAGTGAAATGGATAGGGCTCCCAAGGCCCAGCCCACAACCTGCCAATAACCCAAACCCTCAGATGGGGTTAAACCCACAAGTGAAGGGGAAATAGCTGTACCAAAGCCCCAAGACTCTTATCCAGGTGGGGTGGCCTCACTGGGCACACCAGGCTGAGGTGTGGTAAACTGGCCTCTGTCACCTTGGGGCCACTATGGCAACTGCCATCCTGAAGGGATGGGCGCAGGCTGAGGTGCAACAGACAATGAGGTCCTGCCGCCTCTGGTCACCCACACTACATCTTTTGAAGCTCTCCCCCAACCAACTTCCACTGGGCTAGGGTATTCTGCTCTGCCAGGGCATCGCCACAATAAAGAATCTCAGGACATCAACCCCCTACCTCAATTCCTATCACACCACCATTCATTCCAAACCAACCTGCTGAATGAATAAAATATAATAATAAATTATATTAATTATAACATTTCTAGCAAATAGTGGCCTCTATTATGAACTTTGAGTTCACCCCACTAATTGCCGCATGTGCTAGACCAGATATAATTTATTATTATATTTTTTATTTAGCAGATTGGTTAGTGTGAATGTTGGTGTGATAGGAAGTGAGGAAGGGGGTGGACGTCCTGAGATCCTTTGGGGTGGCGATGCCCTGGTGGAGCAGAATACCCTAGCCCAGTGGAAGTTGGTTGTGGAGCTTGTCAAAAGTGCAGCGTGGGTGACCAGAGGCTGGCAGGACATCATTTTCCGTTGCACCTTGACCCATGCCCATCCCTTTGGGATGGCAGTTGCCAGAGTGGCCCTGAGGCAACAGAAACCAGTTTGCCGCACCTCAGCCAGGTGTGCCTGGTGAGGCCACCCATCCAAATAGGAGTATTGGGGGTTTGGTACAGCTATTGCCCTTTCCCTCATGGGAGTGACCTCCATTTAAGGGTTTGGGTTCATGGCCAGTGGCGGGCTGGGACTTGAGAGCCACGTCCACTACAGCTACTGTAATAATCAGTTCTGATCAATTGTTGCATTTTAGCTCATGTTCAGACTTTTCAATCCCTTAGTCAAATTTTATCTAAAAGATTTTGGTGTTTGGTCATGTTTGGGTGTTTGGTTATTCCTCACCTGAATTATTGATTAGCATCATATGAGCCTAATAAACTTTTCAGGTGTGGCCCCCAAAGGGAAGCCATAAAAAGGTGTGACTGCCAATTCTGAAGCTCACTTCAGAATTCATACCCTTGGTTCCCTCCCTGAGGAGCATTTTCAGCTACTACTCAGACAGGTTCTGTTTGGTGGGCCCTTTTTATTTATAATTAAAAAATAAAGGTTGTTTCAGGTTTTTCAACCCTTCTTACCTGTTCATCTTTTTGGGCACCAAATTTATTTACCAAATTGACGTTAATGTACTTTGGCGCTGCCAGTGCACCAAAGCATTTCATTTTTATGGCGGTCAGAACAGGATTAATTCCAACCATTACATCTCCCTTCAACAAAGCAATATGGACATAGTCAAGAATTATATTCTTATATTTGACAATTTTTTCAAGCTTGTTTAAAATAATTGGCTATGCCATGGCAGCTTGATGGATTGCATGAATGATGTAATATTTGGCCAAAATTTTCAAAATCATCAGTCATTTGTTTGCAGAAAATCAATATGGTGTTCTTGTTGTTGCATCAAAGTCATTAGGCCTCAAGCACTTCAATGGCAAGTATCACTTTACCAATTTGAATGCTTGCAGAATCAAATGTGCAAACCTACAGTATGGTGACAGTAAATCATGTATCATTGAATGTGACACAATTGAGGAATATATTTACATTTGTCAACGCACCGTTCAATCAAAAAATGAACCTTTTGTGATTTACTTCATTGAAGTGCATGTAATGGGCATTGTCCCTCAGATGAATGAATGTTTGCAACAACATCAGCATGATATACCACAAGAAACTCATGATGATCCCTTGGTTGATGTTCATCCTATAGTTGATACACATCACACCAAAAAAGCATATTTATGTTCAGAAATTAATCATGGCTTCTAGCAATGTCGCTCAGCCAGATGTTGATGAAATATTAGATGATACATCTTTTGATGGTGAAAATTTAAATTAAATTAGATGTAAGATGAAGGACAATATTGTTAACTTAAATTACAAATTAAGAGCAGAAGAATATTCATGTTGGATGTTTTTCATATGGAAACAATGGGTTCAAGGAAAACCGTGAAGTGATTATTATGCCAATAATTTACTCTCAATTGAGAATACTTGGTTGCAATACACGGTTCCAGCGCTATGACTATCCCTTATATGCACTCTCAATTACTGTGCATCTCAAAATTCAATACACTAATTCTACTTGCTGCAAGGAGGTAAAATGACAAGGGGGAGCTGTCAAAGATCTTTACCTTTACATGCAAAACTTATGTGGGTCTGCAGCATACTGGTAAATGGAGCATAATGTCTTGAAGAACAAATTCGTTGCCTTGGACTACCATCTTGGTTCTTAACATTGAGCTGCAATGACATCAACTGGCAGACATGCAAAGAGCTCTCTTAATTGATAACAAACAATCAAATGAAAACCTAAAAAATATCAGTGTTGAAAAATCACAGCATCTTATCGAACAATACCCAATTGTAGTCAGCTGTCATTTAATGATGATATTTAATGCCTTAATGAAACATATTAATAAAAACATGAATATTTTATGTGATAAAACTAAAGATTACTGGTGGCGTGTAAAATTTCAAAACAAGTCAGACTGCACATCCACATGGGCGTTTGGATTAACGATGCATCTTCATTTGAGGCCAAAAAAGGAATTGAACTTATTGTTAAATCCTGTCCAGATGGGTTGCTCACTTGGCGCCAGCTCAGAATCCCAACAATATGACAGAAGCAGAATGTTTAGTTCATCACCCTGCCCAAGAGAGAGGGGGCCAAAGTCCCCCTAAGTTCACAACCTGGACCCTTATTGTAGAAAGGATTTAGTATACTAATTTAGTTAAAAATAAATCTATTAGGGTAAAAGCCTTTTTTACTGATTAAATAATTAGCACCTTAAATAGAGCTAGTAAAAAAAGGATAATATAGGGGATATAAGGAATGATCATCATATACCCTGGTGGGAGGGGAATCATGATAGGAGGTAGATAAGCAGAGGTAGGGAGATAACCTTGGAAAGGCAGGAGTTAAGATACTAGACAATATTTGCCTAGCTTATGAGAAAACTGGCAGCTTTAATTGCTGATAAACCAATAATACTTTATAGATATTTTTATAAAAGGGTTCAATTATTTTCAGCTTTTAGTCACTGGTAATCATATGACTCAATTTACTATCAGGTTTAATCCCTGATAGTTTTAGACCATTAATCAACCCAAATAAAAATAATTGTTATTGGGGATCATTACATAGCTTTTGAAATGTTAATCCACTTGATCCGCGTGGAATATTGATAATTGTTGCCGAGGATCATCCCAAAAAAATTGAAGGGGCTCAAATTAACATTCCCTAATAATTTGATATTAGTGAGTTGTGAACCCTAGTAAGTGGCTTCACCCCAAAAAGGGCTATTGCCCAACACTCATTGATGCAGTAATCTCATGCTGACTCCCATCTAAATCTGGAGATCCTGATGTGCACATCTTTGATAAGTTCAATAAAATGCATCACACACTAATACTTGTTACAAAAACAACTCTCAAACATGTCACTTCAACATTTTGCATAAGCTATTTCAGCACACTTGCATTATTGCTCAAGCTTCAGATGAGTTCATAAGAAATGATTTACAGTTCTGCATTCTGAAGCAATGAGCTAATGAAAAATGGATAAATAACTTCTACTCCGTGATCCTTCAATTTTGGGATGGAAGCATTGACATTTAACCATGTGGAACAAATGAGGCAATCACTCATTGCATTGAAAAATATCACAAAGTCTGAGCATGTAAACTTGAATCAGGGTATTGCAGAGGTGATCAGATGAATTTATCAAGAAGATTTAAATGTTGCTCACAAGTTGTTTAAAATATATATGAGAATTATGAAGGAGCGCTAAATTTCTGCATGCAAATGTGTATTCCCAGTTGTGTCACCTTCCATTCTGCAGAAGTTTGAAAAAGTGCAAATTCTTGAAAGTGCATAAGCCTGAACAACAATATCACTTCCTGAAGTTTGATAGAAATCAGGCAACGGGAGTGTGCTTCAACATCTTTAAGAAATAAAAGAAGCGCTCTACAAATTATTCTTAATACAACTTCAAAAATATAAGTTTGGTTGAGTTTGCAATGAAATTTGAGACATACTACACCACTAAAGGCGACACCAAAGAATGCCTTGATGAAGATGAAGAACAGTCACAACAAAGGAAAAACCTCATTACTCTCACAGACAAATCAAAAATGGTTGTATAATGTTTCCCAACATTGTAAAAGTGACATTCATGATGCACATGGATCCCAAGAACACTTCTATACCCTTCTTCTTCAATATAAGTTTATAAATCTGAAAGCGCTCTACCTAGATAGTTTGATAATGCATGAGATGCATTCCTTGCCCATGAATAAGAATTAAAGGAGAAGAGCAAACACATGGAGGCTTTAACAAAATAGATTTACAACTTGAGATCTCTTTCAACCAAACTCATGCAGTCAATATTCTGCAGAAAACCCAAGAATTTGTTGATGAAGAGCTTGAGAAATTTCCTTACCAAGGTATGACTGATGAACAACTTCAATCAGCTTGTTCTGTGATGAATATCAAGCAGCAAGAGCTCTTCTTCACAGTCACTCAAAGCATTCAGGAGATGTTGAGCAGAAGCAAACAACGCCTCAGACTGCTTATGACTGGCAGAGCTGGAGTCATTAAGACCTTCTCTTTTATTGAACTAAAAATCAAGTCAATTTCTTCTTTAACACAAATGCAGTAAAAGTTGAAGCTTTAACAGGTATAGCTGTGAGACTAGTCAGTGGATCATCTCTACATACTATTCTCAAGCTACTGGTTCAAAAGAATGGCTTTATTTCTCCAACATGATGATGTTATGACAATTTTTTTAAGATTATGCAAAAGCAGTGTAAAATATTGAATACATCTTCATTGATGTAATTTTGATGGTACCTTATAAGATGCTTTTCATTATCAACTTGCAATTAAGACAGCTCAAGAATGAGGATGATGAATCATTTAGAGGTCTCAACATCATGCTGTTTGGTGACTTGATGCAGCTTCCACATATTAAATGAGATCAGGTTTTAATCAACCAGTATGATTCTTTTAAGCACCACACCTCTGGCGCTACTTCAGATTGGTTGAGTTTACTTAGAATATGCTTCAATAAGGCAACATGTATTTTCTGATCTGCTCAATGCTCTTCAAATTTGTGAGCCCAGGGGTCCCCACTTTGATTTGCTGCTGTTTATAACGTTGGTGGATGCAACAGGCGAATTCACCTCAAACAGGCTGATTAGCATCTATCCATTAAGAGCGCAAGTAGGTGCCCATGATAATACTATAATTGAGTACTACCAATCAAAGGGCTAGAAAATATACAAAATAAAGGCGCAGACTGATGTAGTCAATGCTACACGTAATGTCAAAAAAGTCAACTTAAAAAATCTCATCAAACTGACATCAACAAGACTGGGGGCTTGCCTAAGGAATTAGAGTTATTTATCAGCTCAAAAGTAATATTATGATCCAACATCAATTTTGAGAAGGATTTGGTAATGGCCAATTGGGAATATCACTGAGATAATTTGCCATATTTCTGTCACGACCAGATATATGACACAGATGTTCCCTATGTTTGCATAGACTTTGGTAAGGATGGCATTCATCTGATTGAACCTCAATCTATCCAATTTCTTGATAAATCAACAATGGAATGTTTGAGAGACAAATGCTACCCATAGTCTTGTGTTGGGCTTGCAAGTTCATAAGATGCAAGGCTGCACCATCATTATGCAGTCATGTACCTTAGGAAATGCTTATTTCATATGGACAAGCATATGTCACTTTAAGTAGAGTGAGATAGCTGGATGGAGTGCAAATTGAGGATATGGGTTTCAGTAAGCTCTTGGGAAATATACCCTGCAATGAAAAAGCCTTTGAAGATATGGAGAGACTAGAAAACATAATCCTCCAGATGATTATCTACTAATTGAAGCTATTGTAGTTAAATGTTATTTGAGAGATTGATTAAATTATGTTTATACTACTCTTTACCCTTGCTCTTGTTTATAACTGATGGACTATTGAGCTAATCATTCTATGTAATTATGTTGAACTTTTAATACTTATGAATTAGCACTATGGGGTAAATCCACATGGGTAAATATATAGTCTATCTATCTATCTATCTCATTCCATTACTCCAGAATATATTTGTCAAGCACATTTGCAGAACTCAGAGGCTAAAAAATAAAGCACTATATAATTAAAATAAACTAAAATCGTTTTCAAATGAAATAAAGATATTAAAATAATTATACATTAGAAGTACTTAAAATATCTAAGACCAAATATCTGCTACAATGAAAAATGTGGCGCATATTCAAAAAATATGGTCATTAGTCATATCAAATATTTAATGGAATCCAGTAATTGTTTCTCTAATAATATATCCAGAGGTATGAGTTTGAAAATAGAAGTCATTCATATATGTACTTGAAACATGGTAATACTTGAAACAACTGAGACCATATAACAGCTAGTACAATGAAAAACTTGGGGTGCACCCCAGTAATTGTTTCTTTAATAGTTTAACAAGAGGTATGTTCACCACGCTTTTCATTGTAGTTGCTATTTGGTCACAGGTGTTGTTGGAATTTTGACTACATTATTTATCTTGCCTTCATATTAAGCATTTTGATGATTGTTAATTAACAATATATTGTTTGGTAATTGTTGCCAACTAAATCTTTACTCATGATGTATCAAAGGATGCAAGACTGATGATTGGTTTCAACCTAGTGTTTTGTCATGGATCATCCTCAGCAATGTTAAATAGGTAATTTGATGAGGGAATGATACCCAATAGTCAAATTACTATGATAAATCATTCAGGCGGAGGCACTGAATGATTTGGGTTGTTTTTACAAAGCTACTGAAGCATTTTAACACTTGGTAGTTTGTAGGTGTAATCAGGCAACGTGGCCCCTATAGACTTGATGTCTGGTTCCTGACACTAATAGATGCTGCCAAACCGCATAAGTTACCCTACTGAGGATTAACTAAGGCATAGGAAATCAACTATGTTCAGAAGTTAATCTCAAGAGTTAAAGTCTGTGAAGAATAAACAATTAATTTCCAGTGAGCCAGCTGAAAAGTTGTGCGCTTTTGACCTGTATTAATCCTTTAGTATTTTCCTTAAAGATTATATCAACATAGGTCCAGAATAATTAAAATTTGTCTTTAGCCTGTTTTTAAATTTATTGTAATTTTACCTCTTTTAAGTATAATTTGGAAGGATCAAAGATCCTTTGGCTATTTACTGTTGTTCTAATCTTTGCAGTTCCTAAG
This sequence comes from Massospora cicadina, assembly GCA_022478985.1. Classification (NCBI taxonomy): domain Eukaryota; kingdom Fungi; phylum Entomophthoromycota; class Entomophthoromycetes; order Entomophthorales; family Entomophthoraceae; genus Massospora; species Massospora cicadina. The sequence goes on along the minus strand of JAKSZP010004184.1, from coordinate 78,397 downwards.
TCAAGAGATTAACTGGGAACCTCTGAACCTAAAATTAGGGTAAGTTCCAATATCAATTTCCATCAGCAGGAAGTGTTAGAGGGATGAGTTCCCTCAGTTTTTTCATTATTAAAGTGATTAGAAAAGTGCGTTAGAGACAGTACTCCATATTAGCTGAGAAGATTCAACTAGGGTGTTAGTCTTGATACTAGCATCAACTTAATTTATTAATTATTAACTATATCAACTTAATTATATCACACTGCACATAAGAGCCTGTGCAGTAAACTCAACAGCTGCAGCAAGCAGTAGCTCAAAAAGTTTACATGTGTTTTTAAGTATTTTGAAAAAACACTTTTTATAACTATATTCCATTAGAAAAACATTTTGTAAAGTTACAAACTATATATTATTTTATGTTTATTAATGCATATCTCCAAAACTACTAGAACAATTTGAATGATCTTTTATCAATAGATGATGATGATCCCACTTAGGTACCATTTCAATTTTTAAAGATTGGTCCAGTATCTGACTAGAAGTTTATTATTTTTATTAAGATTTTTCAGAAAGTGATAGTGGTCAATTGTGAGTCTAGTTTTTGCTAGATAAACTTATTTCCAACATTGACATGTTGATAGCTTCAAATTAACTTTGTGTGATTGTTTATATTAAGATCTAACAAGTTGATGGTGGTTGATTGCATGTCTAGTATTTGGTAGATGGACATTGATAGGCTTATAGTACTTAAAACTGTTGAATTAACTAAGTATATACCAAATTGCACAGAAAAACATTAAATCTTTCAAAACAAAAAAACACCAATTACTCTTCCAAAACTAATTGAAACTATCACATCAATTAGTCCCAAATGTATATAGAAACCAGAGAGCCTATTGGTTTAATCAAATGACCACCAACTGCTACTAAAACCAATGAGCCTAATGAGTTGATTAATTTACCATCTGCTTACTCAAACTTATTGAGCCTATCAAATTGACCAAATAATAAAAAGCTGCTTAGCCAAAATGCTATAAAGATTACCATTTTACTTTATATATCATTGATGCATTCTATTTATGACTTTTTTTATCCTTGTATAATTAAGAAGATTAAAAACAGCTTAAGAGGTTCTCAATGTTCATAAATATCTGTGTCAAGTTTAACTATATTTTTATATTTGCTTATGATATAGTATATCAACTAATTCATATATAGACATATAATAAATGCCTATTCTTTAGAAAAATATTTATTTTACAGCAAAATATAAAGAGATATTGAATTTCAAAAAAATAGGGAAAAAGAAACAACTATAAAAAATGCACAATTTTTTAGGAGAAAGAACCGCCTTCAAAAAATGCACTTAAAAGTATAAAAAATTGATAAAATATGAATAATCAATTAAAATTTTTCTGAAGTTGGCGCCATATTTCAAGTTGACTTGTAGAATTTTGCTCACAAATACAAATTAGAGCTTATATTAGATTGGTTTAAGTGTAATTTATAAGCAACTAAGAATATACAGTGCTGGATATATATATATCATATATGACTATTATAAGTCAGTTTAAAATTTGACGCCAACTTCAAATAGTTTTTATATATTATTTGTACTTTTTATAGATTATTTCATACTTTTACTAGTGCATTCTTTAAGTAAGTTCTTTCACCTCAAAAAAGTTTTTATTGATTAATTTGTTTGGCTCAATGGATTCAGGTAAATTCTTGATATCTTAGAAAATTAATAGGTTCAATTGGTTTGGATATGCGGTTGGTGGTTTTATATTATTTATGATATAATTTGATTTCTTCTTATTTTTATCAATGGCAATCTACCAGTATTAGAATAATTGATTGCAAACATCTGGTAAACTTTAAATTCACAAACAAATCTGTATAAAATTGGGTATCAATATAAATTTGGCTAAAGCTCCCTTTACAAAAATATCTTTTTGTCTATATAGGATATAATCTCATGAACATAAAACCAAAAATCACTAAACCTAGCACAAGTACTTTATAAAGTTTAAAAACTATAATAGGTTTTTTGTACAATAAATCATTTTAATTTCAATATCAGTTCTATATTTTAGGATATATAGAAAACATTGTATGTATGTGTAAGACACTTTATCTCATAAATAAATAAACCAAAAATTACCAAACTTGGCACACATATTCAATAGAGATTTGGGAACAATCATATGCTTTTTTAAAAACGTTATAATGAATAATAAAAGTTATATATAAGATTGCAAAAAGTATACAATTTTAATGGTAATTGTGTATATCATTTTAGCTGAGCTTTTGATAGTTTTGTTTAAATCAAATGGTTCATAGTTCTCAATAAACGTCAAATGGTTTTTGGTTATTTTGTAAGTTCAACTATTGGTTTTGGCTAAATGATGGGTAGTTTTTGGCTGATAAATGGGCTCATGGTTTTAGGTAAATGGTGATGGTTTAGTTAATTCAATAGTCTAGATTGGTTTTGTTAAGTGGGTAGTAGTGTATAGTTAATTTGATAGGTCAATTGGTTTTGGCAAAATGGTTAATAATTTTGCTAAATCAAAAAAGTCTAATTCTTTTTGGTTAATGGGTTGGTGGTTGTATTGTTCAATAGGTTAAATGGTTTACAAACTTTAATGATGGCCATATACCAAAATAAAAATAATAAATATTAATTGGAATCATCTGTACAATAGAAACATAAGCAAAGCTGGGCTACTTACCTAATTTTAAAATATATAAAAACATTGTATATATATAAGTATGTTTGTTCCATATCTCCTCATAAAATAATATGTAATTTCAACCAAACTTGACTGGTTTTTCTGTAAAAAAGATAAATCAACCTTGGAAGTTTTTTATTTACAATAAAATAAATAAATCCACATATATGATATGAATAGCATATAAATTATAATGGGAATTGGTATATCAATTCAGGTGAGCAGTTTAATATGTATCTGTTTGATTTGATAAGCTCATTGATTTCAGCTAGTTGTTAAGTGGTCATTTGATTGATTTAATAATTTCAATTTCTTATAAAAATTACTAAAGAATATCTAAAAAAGCCAAAATAATCAATTAGTACTATCTGGTAAATTATAAACTCAACCAGAGCTGAGTAAGTCAGGTAAGTTATTTAAAAAAGTAGTCATTTAGTAACCACAGTAATGGCTATTTTACAAGAAGCCATAAGATATTATCATGCTCTTAAGTGCTTATCATTTATTAAACATTTTATATTCATTTTAGTTTGAGCTGTACCTTCTTATTGTTGTTATCTATCATTTTTAATGGATGTCCAATTAGAAAGACATATATCATGCCAAAATAATGACAGGCAACATAGAAATTTCAGTTTGAGATATATATATGAATTTATTCTTTTTTGTTAATCTTTTAGAATAGCACTATAAACTTATCCAGTTAAAGGTAACATAAATTTTAAGAACTCCATCAAGCTATTACTTCCTATGGAGTGAAGCTAAAAAGATATAATTAGAATGAAAAAAGATACATCTTAGATTAAAAAAGTTAGCCTCAAGTATAAATTTCAGCACTTGGATTTTAGTAATATAAGTAGATCTAACAGACTTTCCCTGATAATTGACCTGCTATATATAATTAGAGGTATTTTTATAAAAATATAGATAATAGAATAAGAAAACCATTTAAAAGGTATAAAATATAAGTAAATAAATTTTACATCTAATGCATACATTAGAATCATAATCTAAAGCAGTGATTCACAAAATTAGTTACCAATGGACCTCTTCACATTGCATTAATTGGCTGATGGACCCCTTCATTGCAAAAACCTGGCTTAAATAGTTTCAATATTCATGAAGATAAAAGATGTATCATAAAATAAACATAAAATGCATGATATCTAATAGTAATAAAAAGACATTAATTTATGCTCAAAAACTAGGAAAGTTTTTTGCATGAACTTCACATCACACATAAAACATAATTATATTTGTTTTTAGGTACATGACTATTAGTATGATGCCATAATTTAACTGAATTAAAAAGTGAAAAAAACTGTCCTGTAACAGAAGACTCTAATTATCCATGAAATATGCTGATAATAATAAGACTGCGCTGTCACTCAGGATGATTTACCACCCAGAACACCTGCTGAAATACCACTGTTACAGCCATCCATATTGTGGGGTGCAAAAAGAATAAGGTAACTGAGAGCACTAACCAAAGATTACCAAATTTGGGAACCATAGTCACTAAATATCTGGTGGACTTCACAAACTCACAATTGAATTTTTCCTTTTATAAGGGTCTTTCATTTAGACTAAAAATACAGAAAGGAAAAAATGGAGTGACAGAGGAACCTGTTTGGGTCTGCTGCCTTTTAAGCTTACAAAAATAGGCAAGGGAAACAATTTCATTTGCTGTCAGGAATAATTATACAACTTGACTATGGCATATTGACACCCAAAATTGATACCATTAATGATTCAGATCTGACATGCCCAGCTAAATTAGCATTAAATTCTATTGCAAGAAATTTTTTCCTGATGCAATTGCGCTTGGCATTATAACAACCCCTCCAGTGAACAGCAGGTTGCATCTACAGCCAGGCCACATATGAGCAGATCTAATTAGTAGGAAAAGGGTTTATTGTGCCTGTTCCTGTCAGGGATGGGATCATATTTGCTAAAGATGGAAAGAGAACAGAGTTTGAGGCAATATGAGTTCACAACTAACCAAATTGATTTATTTTCGCTAGATATCAACTTAGAATTATCAGTGGAACTCAAACTAGTGGAAGCAACCTCTTTCAGGGGAGAATTGCTGCCACCCCTCTGCTGACAATGGCCTCTGGCTACTTTCAGTTCCCAACAAACACCCCAATTTTTCTGTACAAACTCGTGGGTAGTTGGCAAAGAAATAAAGGCGCTATTTTTAAGGGGTGCTCCATCACCATCCTCTCATCTACCACATGAGCTAAATCGCCCTACGGTAACAAGAGGGACAGCTGATGGCTTCCTCCTCTTTTTGGTAAGAACTAGAAATTCTTCCTAATTAAGCTGCAGGGGTGCTCCCCAAGACTTAAATTACCCTTCCTTTTTTACTGGGGAAGCATCACCCTCATGAACATAGTCAAGTGCAACATTCTTGTGCGCTTTGGGTAGCTTGATTGCCAAGATGGAAGCAACCTTCTGGGAGGGCGGGGAGCATCTGGATGTACAACGTGGAACCCTCCACCAACTCATGGCTGTTTACACGATCATGGGAACTAACCCAACTGTTATCATAGGAGGGAAATCCCTTCCAAGCAATCAAGTATTATATTGAGTGACGTAATTTCTGCAATATCAGAATATCATCCACCTTTGCTTCTTCCAAGCCCTTGATCACAATAAGTTCCAGGATGGCAGGTTCCTTCCCCTTAAATGGGGACAACTGTGGAGCATAGAAGACTGGGTGCTGCTTCCAATAGCGGGATGGGCTAACTGGAAAGCTCAATTTCCTAAATCTTCTTCCACTACATGAGGACTGGAACACCTGCTCACAAACTTCAATGAGGGAACTGACATATGCAGGTGTTGTATATTGAGCATAAACAATGAACCCACCTTATTCTTATAGGTGGTGAGGCGTTTGTAATAAACAAACCATTTATAATCACTTATTTCCTTAGTTGGATGCTCCCAAACCAAAGATTTGGCACTCTAGATCTTCTGCAGATGCTCCTCAGCAGGAGGTGCTTCAGGGAAAATGTAAGGATCAATAAGGAATGAGGGTTATACCCAGGGTAGCCTCATAGGGGGAGAACCCCATTTTGAATGAATGTGGTGTTTATGCAAACTGCGCCATGGAAAGATCATCAGCCTTAGTATCCTGCACAGCGAAGGCATAACATCAGAATATTGTTTGAGGATCTGGTTGACCAGCTCCATCTGACCATTGGACTGAGGATGGTATGCTGTGGGCCATCACAGCTGGATTTTAGGATAGCCAATATGGCATACCATAAATAAGCCATAAACTGAGGCCCCAGTCACTTACCACCTCTTAGGGCATGCTGAACATTGAGAAAACATGGCAGAAAAAAAGTTTGGCCATCTCTTCTGAAGTAATGACAGACATACAAGGAATGAAGAGGGAGTGTTTAAGTAAAGTGGTCTCTGACCACCATGATCACATCATACCCATTAAATGTGTGATCTCAAAAATAAAATTGATGGATACTGAGGTCCATGGACCTTGTTCTTGCTTAGGGGATGGCGGAGACCATTCCTACCCAATTGAGCTGACTTAAAATGTGTGCATGTCTTGTAATTAACAATCTATGATGTCAAATCCTTGGATATACCCAGCCTGTTAAACGTCCACTTTATTAGATTGAAGCATTTTTTTGTGACCTAGGTGAACCATTTCTGGGGGATCACGGTAAGCGGAGATTAATTCATCCCAGAGTTAGGGAGGAACTCAAACCCAGCCATGGAACAAAAGCCACCCTTTGCTACAAAGTAATGAGTACTCTTGTGAATTGGTGCATCCAACTGGTTGAACATCTCTAGCCCCTCCAAGAAGGAGGTATGACCCACCAGTACCTAAGATACCAACAGCGCATCCGGTTCCCAATTATCCCTAGAAAATTCAGGAGGAGCAATGGTAAGGATTTGGGTGGGAGGGATCATCTTTGTCAACTCTTGCATTTCCTTCTCTGTCAGACTCAGGGAAGGGTTGTGACTCAGCAGTTTGTAAAGTATCTAGCGCACTTTTTATGAACTTGTACCTTTAATTAAAGCTGCACAAGTCATGGAGCCTCTGAGCCTGCCAGTGCGCCAACTTTTAGGATTTTCAGAAATACAATAGAGCTTGGAGGTCTGTTCGTACAACCACTTCATGTCATGCACTTTGAAGAGGTAATGCCAGTAATAAGCAATCATGGCTCTGCAGCAAGCTCCTTGTTTCATATGGCCTAGGATTGTTACAAGGCAGAAAACTTATGTGAGAAGTAGAAGAAGGAATGTTCCACCCTATCATGATCCTGAAGCAGGACCGCTCCCATAGCTGCCAAGGAATTGCATGCCACAATAAAAAGGCTAGGACCAATCAGCATGCTTGAGACTAGTGGCGCCACAAAAACTTTCTTGATAACCTCAAATGCGCGCTGGCACTCCGCCATCCACTTAAAGGGAACATTCTTCCCCATCAGGTAAATGAAGAGGTGTTTCCATCTGCAAAAGCTCTGTCAAAAATTTTTCAAGAAAATTGTCCCAAAAAAGTACGCAGCTGCTTCTGCATGGTGGTCATGGGCCATGAAAGAATTGCGACGAGTTTTCTGGGCAGGATAGTGTAACCATCCTTCAAGACAAGGTTACCCAAGAAGGTAATCTCTTCTCAGAAGAACTTGCACTTCAAGGGCTTTATATTTAGATTAGCCTTCTTCAGTGCAACTAGTACCACTTCCAGGTCCATTTTATGCTGTTCAGGGTGAGGAAGCGGACCAATATTTTATTGGCGTACACCACTGCACATGTGAAGTGAATATCTCCCAGAATGTCAATGATTATTTGCTGGAAGGTAATGGGCACATTCTTGAGTCTGAATGGCATAACACAAAATTGAAAAGTACCCTGTTTGTTACAATTAGCCGTCAGCCATTCCTGCCCTTCCGTTACTCATATTTGATGTATGGCACTCAACAGGTTGTACGTGGAAAAACTTGGGATTTAGTAATTGCCTGGTGTTAAGTTTTGGGAGTCATATACTCTTTTCTGATAGTGGCTCGCTTCAGTCCCTTGATTGATGCATAGGTTCTTTGTATGTGCGTTGTATGATTTGTTGATAAATAATTGAGCTGGGCAGTAATAGAATGAAGACTATTACTCTAATTGAGCTTCTGATAGCAAAAATGATTATTAGGTCCAACGATAAACTGGTGCATGTCCTAATCCTGATTTCTTTTGAAATATTGGCAGGGACTTTTCCCTCTTCTGGGGAACTTAGCCTAGGATTAGGTTCAGAGGTTCTCATCTGGAAGGTTAGTCAGGACTTCTTCCCTCTTCAGATAGAACTTAATCTAGGATTAGGTTAAGTGGATCTTCTTCCTTCTTGTCACGCAGAGTCCACAGAGATAATAATAAAATGGATAAAGGATCTCTTATCCTTACAAGCTCTAATCTCAAAATCAAAACAGTATAAATTATTAAAGTACTTGTAGATATCTTTCAACTAGTTATCTATCTACTTATCTATATGCTTTGTTTAGAAAAAAAAACAAAGAAATTTATAAGTGATTTTAGCGCCCAACTCTTCTGTTGACGCCTCAATTGGAAACGGCGGCTGTCACCAATGAATTAACCCTCCAGGGGCACACAAAACCATGATCTTTCTCATTGTTTGAGGATTCTCCCGCCAAATCTCAATGTGACCCCTTATGGGTTAATTTAAAGAAAGTGTCAAATGCCTTCACTAAACCCCATTGAGTCACCCTTTTTAGGTTAACAACCTGCTTAGGTAATGGGAATCTTACCCATAAACAACAGATTGTGATCACTAAAAGGTTAACTCACAAGTTGCTTTATCACAGGCGGCGTCACTCGCCTAGCAATTCATAATAACCCTTTAGTTGATTATTTACTAAACCTGATTGACTCTTACAATTTAATTAAGTTATCAATAAAATCGACAACCTAATCACTTGTTATTGTTGGGATCACCCCTGACAAAACATTAGCGATCTGGAAGATCAAAACCTGGCGAATTACTAGTAATGAATTCAGGATAATACTCCAAACAATAGTTATTGTAGGTAATTGATAACTCCCACATCCACTTGTGGGACAAATCCCCTAGTAGACAAGCAGATGTATTATAATTGATTAAGCTTGGTAATGTGGGCATATTGAAATCCCAACACCTGGCTGATGGTTTGCTAAAGGGGTGTGGATAAGTATTGTGCATGGTGATGTTATTCACATGGCTGTAGTCTACGCATGGGCGCAATATACCATCAGCCTTCTGAGCAAAAACATTATGAGGAGCAAAGAGAGAGGATTTCCACATAATCCACCTTTTAATTGCGCATAGCATTTAACTGCAACTCCAGGGCATTATCCTTTTTGTTCTATATAGAGATACAGAGGACAGTGACATTAACTAATTTTTACTGTCATGCAAATAAGCTAGTTCATACTCAATGTAGGAGGGAAGACGGTTGTCCTTCTCCATATTAAATATATCTTTATACTGCAACAAACTAGAAGTGAAGTCCGGTGGTAATTCAGTGGGGGAGGGAATTAAAACAATCAACCTCACCGCTCCAGCAGGGAAAAGGTATTGATAAGTGGGAACTTGCCACATGAGTGAAGCTTCACAAAGGACAAAAGGTTGGCCTCAAAGTTGATACTATTATGTTGCCACTGCCACCACACAGCCCCAAGGTTAACAAGAAATAACAAATATGGCACCATTGTAAAATGTTCACAGAAGCCAAACTCATGCACCAATCATGGTATGGGGCATCTCACTATATAACAAGTCATTGAGGTCAACAATGCACTCAATGATGAGAACCTAGCATCAAGATCTAGGTCTAAAACCTGGGTGACCTGCAGGTTCATAAAGTTCCCAGCTGCTCCTGTATCCAAGAGAGCTTAACAGATACCACGTGGTATCCCAACTGAATTTTAACAGATAACACGAAGAAGTATCATCTTGTTTATTAGCAATTTCATGAGACATAACTGGGGGAAGGGGAAATCATCAGCTCATCCACCAGCTCATCCTTGATGGAAAAAACTGTGGCTTTGGCCACCTGGAAAACTTCATTTTACCTGTCATTTGGCAGACAACAATGGCAACAGCAGATTCACATACATTTGCCTCCAAGGAATGTCTGATTTGACAGCGAGAATACTATCTCCAGAAAATAAAACAACATAATGAGGAAATTAGTGGCAACTGGGACAAACAACACTTATACTTGCAAACTATATAAAATGGATAGGTTGAAGAGATTGCACACCTGTGTGTTTTTTAAACTCAATACAGGTATAAAGTCCACCATTATCTGGGTCTGAAGATATTCTTTAATTTCAGCATAAAAACTATAATTAAAGAAAAGGCACTCCTTTGACAACCATTACCTTAACCAAAGGTTGAACTTTCATTTATAAAACAAAACCAACGCAGAAAACCACTCATAAAGGAGGGTGGAGAAGGATGAAATTTAATCCTTCCAGATTGTCTTGAGCGTGATGATGATAATATTAAGACTGCGCTGGCGCTCATGATTATTTACCACTAATGACACCAGCAAGAAACCTCTGGTACATCCTTTCATACTGTGGGGCTTAAAAAGAATAGGGCAACCACAAGCACTAACCAGAGATTCCCAAATTTGGGAATCATAGTCATTGAATATCTGGTGGACTTCCTAAATTCGCAAAAAAAATGATTTTTTAAGGATTTATACTTAAAATAAAAAGCAGAAAGGGAAAAATGGAGTGACAGCGGAGCTTGTCAGGGTCTGCTGTCTTATAAGCTTAAAAAATAAGGAATGGAAACAATTGCATTTGCTGTCAGAAGTGATCATTCAATTTGACTATGGTGGATTGACACCCAAGTTTGGTACTGATACCAATATGGATCTGACCTGTATGGCTGAATTAGCATTGAAATCTATTGAAAGAAACTATTTACTGCTGCAATTGCACTTGGTGCAATGATGACCCCTCCAGTGGACAGCAGGTTGTGCCCATGGAGAGGCTACATATGGTTGGTCACATTGTTTAAGAAAATGTTTAATATGCCTGTACCTTCCAGGGACAGGCTCATATTGCCTGTTGTTAGATGAGAACAGTGGGTGGGGTTTTCCAAGCCCAAAACTAATAGAAAAATTTATCTTCACTGGATAGAGATTTAGATTTATTAGTGCAACTTTAACTGGTGGAAGCAACCCCTTGTAGGGATAATCGCTGCCACCTCTCAGCTGATGATGGCCTGTGGCCACTGTTACTTCCCAACACACACCCCTGATTTTTCTGTACCAACTTATGTAGTTGGTAGAGGGAAGAGAGGCGCGATTTTTAAGGGGTATGCTATTATCCACCTCTCATCTACCAGAAGGGCTAAATTGCCCATGGTGATATGAGGGATGGCCTCTGGCTTCCTCCCCTTCTTGGTGCATAATAGAAATTCTTCTGGTAAAGTTTCAGGGTTGCTCCTCAAGGCTTACAAATCCTATCTAAACCTGCATATATAGATAAGCAACTACAGTCAGCCCAGCTCCCAAAGTGCAATGATTGTCATTACTTTTATGTTATGTATTTATCTATACTTTATTTTTTGATCATTATTTAAACTTTCTATAAATTTATTTATTGCTATCACTTTCTAACTTAATTAATAGTCAAAGTGGTTTACAAATTATATCAATTTAAATAAATCTTTTGTGGAACCCATAATGTTTTCCACACATACCCAAATCAAATTTTAGATTTATCTGGACCCCTTCAGTGGTCCAGGGACTCCTGAGTCCTTATAACCACTTTTGGGAACCACTGATCTTTTAATATAGCTAAAATGTTAAAAAAATACTTGATTATGGTTAGGTTAGTAGTTAAATTAGAGCTAATTCATACTTCAATTCATTTTTATTTTTATGTTTTAGATATAATATTGAAAAGATGTTAAATTGAAGGAGGATTACCATAAAATTAATAGTTGCTTTTAAATTCTAGTTTATTTCCTACAAAAATAAAAAAACATCTGATTGTCTATAAATTTACAATATGTTATACTTCAGATAGACAAAAAATATAATGCTAAATAGAGTGGTTTTAAGTTTTTAGTATAGCTTTAATTATTTTTATATAAGTATCAGATAAAATACTCAGAGATTTGGTTTAATATAATATTCTTAGTATAGTAAAAATTGATTGATATCTGATTATAGATAAATATTGATAAATTCCATTGATTAGTTTAGAGTATCTTTCTGCTAAGTAAGAACTCTCTTATCAAATTAGTTGTACTTAGACTTTAGTATCTTGATTGCAGATTTAATTTTGGTTTTATTCAATTTTTCCTAATAATATAGTATATTTAATATAATGTTATAGTAAGTTATCTTACAATATTATTTTTCAAACAATAAAAATTATATTAAATAGGTTAAGTTATACATATATATAGGTTTGCAATAAAAATTTTAAAACTATCTAAAGTTCTTAAAAGCATATTATTACAAAAGCAAAACATGTCTATCTGTTCCTACAAAGGTTTTGTATAAGTATAGATCTAAGTTATAATTTTTTTTAATAATTAGAAGTACAAATTGGTGAAAGCTTTAGTATCTTGATAATACAATACCATCTAGTATTAATAAGCTGTAATTTATAATATTATATGCTATAAAGAGGTATAATCTAATATCATTAATTAAGAAAGTATAACTTTTAAAAGTAAACTATATTAAAGATAAAGCTAGCTAACAAATTAGATAATTTCTATAAAAGTGGATCTGCAAATGAAATCTAGATTTATGTTGTTAACATTTAATCTGTTCTTTTCTAGAATTTAACATCCCTAATCCTAATGTAATATTCTATATAAACAATCCTGTTGATTTATTATTTTTTATCACCTAATTACTATATATAGAATTTAAAAACATTACTTTATTACCTAAATATTTTAGTATCAAGGTACTTTACATCACACAATACTGCAAGTTATATATAGCCTTTTATTATTTAATTCAAGAAATCATTAATATTAATAAGTCCATCGCAATGACTAACCAGTTGTGTAAAACTTCTATCACAAATTTATGTAGCTTTTGAAATATAAAAAAAACTACCAAACATCTTTAACAAAAATTTGATTTGTTTAGAGATCTATCAGTCAAGGCTATCACCTCATTACAATGAATTAATTTTAGCATGTTATTCTATTGTTTAATATGGTGGCAATCCATATCTATAAAAATTTAGTTCCAAAATTGAGACTTATACCTTAAATTATATAAATTACAATAAAAACTAGATAAATTTATAGAAGCCTATCATCTTTTATTTTTCAAATATTTTAGTTTGTGATATTATTATATGCTTTCTTGCTTTTTGTAATAGCAGTTAATCTTGTTGCTATAATAAAAATACATATATAAATTGTTTGGTGTAAAGGTAAGGATATATTTAGCATTATATTTTAAAATCTGATTAATCTCTATTAATATTTTCTTTCATATTATAACATTTTTGAATTATATTTATATAACTGACACTTCAATTTTTTGTCTTTTTTTTCTAAAAAAAGTTGTGTAAAGAAATAGCTTAAAATTCCAATTTGAGTGGAAATGCACTACCTGAAGCAGTCTTTTGACCTGCTTTTAAAGTAGCTTGATTAGACTCCTTAAGTCCACCGGAGGTGATTGATCATTTTTACCCTGACCCAGAACTTTACTGCCAACAATTCTTATACAGCCTATACCTTGTTTTTTGATTGCTCTCCAAACTAGTGTAGATGCTAAAGCCTTCAGGTCAATTACATTGCTCTATCACTTAATGAAGTCATGTGTAAGGTTCTATGATCCAGCTATCAAGTTGTACAGAAAATTGCAACCTTTCAGAACTAAGAGAGGCATCAACCCCATGGCGTTGACTCTCACTCTGATAAAGATCTGATACAAAACCTAGTTGGAAGATGTAAAGCTGACGTCCCTCCTTGTTTGTCCCACCCAACTTCACAAACAAATCTCAAATCTAAACCCAAAATTGAAGCTGAATCTATAAAGCAATATGTTTAAAAAACTATACAGCTTTGTTTATGTCATTGAGATTTATAAACTAAAGCAGCAGGCACAATTTACCCATCAAATAGGTGGCTCAACCAGGAGCCCTATTGAATATAAAAAATTTGCCACCTTTTGCAATTATAGGTAAAGTGATTTACCAAACAAATCAAACACAAGAAAACAAACAATTGTAAAGGTCAGAAATGAGGATTGATCCTGTCATCAGATTCTGAAATTGTCAAACCAAATTTGGACATCTTATATCTTACCAGAATGATTTTAAGTCAAGAGTCAAAATCTCAGTTGATACTAATTCAATAAAAAGTTTATTAATAAAATGAAGTAAATCAATATCAAATTATAGATTAGCGTTGAAAATCAACATTGTTAGATTTGAGAATAGCGCTTCCAATTATTACTATCATCTCCCAGTTTAAGCCTTAGACCCCACATATTCTGTTATATAACATAGCACCCTGCTAAAGGTAAGGCGTTGTATTTTTCAATCTCTTTTTATAAATTTTTTCTAATTAGTTTTAAATTCCTTTATGTCTATATTAGAGTCTCCATTGCTTTAATAATATGAGGCTTTGGAGGGACCTCCCATATTATCACAAGATGAAGTAAGGTCATCAGCTAAAAGTTTATCTGCAACGTCTGCCTAGTAAGTTAGAAAACAGATTACCCAAGTGCCATAAACTATCTCCTCCACCACACCAAAGAGCAAACTTCAATTTCCAATCTCATAAATCCCCATGATGGTAGTGCAGCATTACCATGCTGTTTGTGGATCCTATTGTGGGTGAGAAGCATGCCACTCTGTATCATATCTAAACTTGGCACGTCAATCTAAGCATCATGGCCATTTTTAGACTAGCACAGGATTATATGGAGCTTTTAACAAATAGTTCTTTCAAGGGCACTTATCCATTGACATACAAACCTGGCTGGTGTAAAGCAGAGCTTTTCTCTTATAAAGTAAGCAGGTTTCAGAACTGGGATAAATGCTTGAATTATGGCAGGTAATATACCACCTATCCATGGTGTGGGTGACCACCTTCACTCAGCCTGGCCTCTAGTCACCTGTGAGGGGCCCATGGATCATACTCTAACTGGTATCTTAGTTGGAATCCAGCATAAGGTTGCGATGCAGTAAGGTGCAAGCTCAAACTGGCCTCTTGTCACCTAGAGGTCCTGGAAAAGCACAAGTCTCTTAAATAGTTCATCAGGGACTCGACATCAGTGCCATGGTAGTCCCAGGTCAGTTTAAAATTATAAAAGAAATAAATTAAAACAGATAGAAAACTTGAAAATAAGTCATTAATTATTTAAGTGAGATTATATTAATTAAATCAATTGATATAGATATATAATTTGAAAATTTATGCAAATGTGGTTGCAGCCCAGCTTTTAAACTACATTGACTAGTTAAGTTAATAGAATAATAAAATGTAAAGCATAATTAGATTTGAAATCTTTAGGCTTGGCTGAGAACACCAAAATCCAAAAAAGATATATAAAATTTCACCAATATGGGCAAAGTGAATTACAACCAACAATTCATTAGAATTTCATACTATCCCAATGTCTAGGGAATTTATGTGCAAACTGAAGCTTTTCACAGAGCTGTCCAGGTTAATTGATTTTTACCCTTACAAAAGATCTTTCTAACTTGGCTTCTTTTTGTGAAGCTGATGCTGCCACTGCAGCTTTAGTTTGCCTAACTTATATAGGGATCCCAATGACCACCACTTATATATCTTTCAACTAATATAATGATCATTGTCACCTTTGCTAAATTCCAAACTTAACTATCTCTTGCAGTTCTTTATTTGATTATAAAGGATGTTTGGTTGTGTATATCATACTCTGACTTTGATTTTGTGAATTAAAATGGGATGTTACCTTGGTGGCTGTCAGGATTCAAGATGAAAAATAAATCAAAATTCCTACTTCTGAATTGAGCTGCAGTGAATCGACTCTTGAGCCTATTCAAATGGAGCCTCATCTCAATGGCACAGAACCTAAATCATATAGGAATCTGCATGCGTTCAAGAATTGATGGAGAAAACTTCAGGAATCTCATCTTCACTTATGAATTGCAAGAGGTGCAGCCTCCACTGCTTCAGTCATAAGGGTGACAAAGTACAATGAGGGTGACGCCATGTGGTCAATTTCAGAAGGCCATTAAAGATCCTGAGCAGATGAGGCCATGAAGATCCTTGGAACACCGTGTCCCTTAGCACCCTATAAATATCAATGCATCTTTATCTAATAAAGTAGTCTGTATTCAGTCCATCCTTAGGTTTTTCAACCTCTTTTCAAATTACATCTTTAAGTCCACCTTCAAAACTTAGTGACAGTCTGAAAATTGTAGCGCTGACAGTTACCTCTGAGACTATACACAATATGCCCACTCTTTCATGGCTCACAACTTTTACCCCTACTTATTTTAGTATACTATCCTCTACAGATCAATCCTTTTAACTTGAGTCAAGTTCAGCTAAACTATATTTCAGATCTCCTTTCAACAAAATGATATTTAAAACTCTTATTGGTTGAAACTGAAATGAAATCCCAGGGATCTCACCTTGGCCTCCACTGAACTAGCAAGTAAATTTTTTTGGTTATGTATTAACATCCATAATTATCTTAAAGTTCAATTAAGAAACCAATTTGGCACTTGAAACTTAGTCCTAAGACATGGTTGCTACTTTAGTACACATGGCCTAGTAATAACATTTCCCTTTTATCATGTAATAAATTCCTAAACCCTATTTACCTGGTCAGACAACATGTTATTTGTACATGGTCTGATTTCCTAGATTTAGCTTTTTTGGTTATCCTTATGATAACTCAATAAGAATGTGAAACCTTGTTTACTAAACTATAAACTTTTGTTGATTTGAATGTTTTGTGTTCAATTATGGCACTTCTACACAAAAAATACTACCTCAAGTGTGAGAATATCAAATTAAAACTCTTTTCTGGCTTAGTAATAATGTAACCGCTGCTTCCACCAATTCACTTATCCATAAAACCCTCTACAATACCTTAACCTATGCAAGAGCATCTCTCCTCTTATACGCCCAAAATTTATAGGAAGTGAATAAATTGAGATCACTGAACTAGCTCTTTGCAAACTTTTCCATCAAAGATGTGGTTTGAGATCTTAATGTAAAACCTCAATTCCCAATGTTACCCACCACGTCACAATTCACTTCTAGTCCTCAGGTTTTTGTATTT
Organism: Massospora cicadina; assembly: GCA_022478985.1. Classification (NCBI taxonomy): domain Eukaryota; kingdom Fungi; phylum Entomophthoromycota; class Entomophthoromycetes; order Entomophthorales; family Entomophthoraceae; genus Massospora; species Massospora cicadina. The sequence goes on along the minus strand of JAKSZP010004184.1, from coordinate 61,389 downwards.
GGGTTGGAAGAAAGTTTCACCAACTACATGGAATTTTATACTGTAAAGATTCATTATGAGCCCAACACAATTATCTTAAACATTATGCCTCATTATGATGAAAATCTAATTATAATCTTGCCCACCATTGTGAATTGCTGAAGCTAATAAATTTGGAGCTCAATATGACAATCATAACCCCCTCCCACTACCACCATGTCCTCTTAGGACTTCATTAGCAGAGGGCATAATACAATGCTTTATAAATTTTATTATTTCATCTAAAACTACCTTACATAAAAATAAAATCTGTGTCATTTCTTTATAAAAGAACTTACTGGTACTAAAGATCTCAATTGCTATACTAAAAGCGTATAAGAAATAGAAAAAACTTGATTTATAGATAATGTTTTATTGATTATTATTATAGGCTAGCAAAGAATCATACCATTATTACTACATATATTAAACTAGAAAATATGGGACTGATATCTTGTTACATAGAGATTGACTAAAGATTCAATGTACGCTCAATATTGTAATTCTATCCATAAGGTGTTCACAAGGTAACTATTTATACTTAGTTTTTATATTAGATACCCATATTATATATCTTTACTTTAATTAGTAATTTAAAAACTCTGTTAAAGTAATACTTATCCTAGGTTTACAGCTGATATTATAGTATAGATACTCAAACCATTGTAAAAGGCTACAATAAGTGTCATTTATGATATACATTATTTTTATTCATTTTACAATTATGTCACTATAGTGTTCTATAACCCCTGCAGTACTTAGTATAAGATTTGACTAATATATAAAAACTTAGAAAAAGACATAAAACTGTAGGTATATTTTAATTTTGGCTATATAGATACATGTTATTCAGGTAAAAAGTGAAGCAAGAAATTAGATATAATTTAGTTTTTTGCAAGTTTTCACTACTTTCATATATTAAAGTAATCAAAACGGTAAGTGTAGTATATATGTACATGTTCTGTAAATAAAGCCTACATTTTCATATTTAATCGACAGTACATCTGAGATAAGATATATATATGATTAATAAAAAGATTAAGAGTTAGTGAGCACCTTACAGATTTACATCAAAAGCCTTTCTGTAAATTATAGGTTAATTTTTAATATAGATAGGGTTAGTTTATATTGTTTTAGTTTAACAAATTATAACAGACATTGATTTTATAATTTTTAGGAGGCAAGTTTGTTAGGTTAAGCAGAAGAACAAGTATTAAAAAGATCTAAAAAAATTTTAAGATAGCTACTATCTAACTGATAAACTTATATGCTTGCTTTGAGAATATGAAACAGAGTTTTTGCCAAAAATGTATAATCACGTTAAATAGCTATTGACTTATACAGAAAGCTTTAGGGAAAAAGCTAAATGGAAAATAAACCATCACAACATATGCTATGGTTTTTATCTTGCAGCCTCATCTATTCTTTTTTAATATAATTTTGCTAAATTAATAATCTCATAAATTTTTAATTAAAGATTTATATATAACAATCATTAATATTATCCTTATAATACAGTGATTATTTTTACTCTTTAGGTTAGTAATTATATGAGATAAATACTCATAAAAATGATTATATTATACAAAGATAAAGAGTTTCTAGCATTAGACAAATTTAACATTTTACTCTAGAAATTGTAATCTGATATTACAGTGTCTATAACTACTTTTAAGTAAAATAAATTTTTTATTAGATACATTGAAATACTTTTTTATTTTATAATACTATAAAAAATCTTAGCATAGACGCTGATATAAAAGAATATGTATAATGAACACCCTACATTATGTCTTAAATTCAACTAACTTATAACATAATATCTCAATTATAAACTATTTTTGATAAATTATTTTAGGTGGGTCAAGCTTTGAATAGATATGCCACACAAGATTTGGGATAGGAAGTGAAAATATAGGAATGATGTACAAAACCCAAGTACTGGGGGTAAAACCTTCCTGTGCATGATCTGATAGGCCAGTATTAAATTATATAACTCTATTTAATTACTTGGCTGGACCAAGGCATGGTGCACAACTCCACATGCATTACTATCCTCTCAGTACAGGATTATTAAATTTATGTCATTACTGTATTTAACAACATAGTATCTTAATTACAAATCTAAGTTTGACCTTAAAAACTTTTATATTTTCTTTTTTGGATATTAAAATTTTAACAATAGCAAAATTGAAAAAATCTGATAATATGCTAACACCATATAATGACTTATTTACCATTAACTATAGATGTTAGCAAATCTTCTGTGAGTTTATAATTATAGTAATCACTATATTATCTATTGTTAAACAACTTAATGTGAATGCTAGATTACAATAATAACAACTTTTGCAAAGAATAGCACTATAAGGCATTTAGAAGTTGGGAAAGCCTTTCAATAAAGGAAAGAAGAGGAAAAGATGCAGGAAGCTATAATCAGTAACAGCAGGTTTAAACAAGGAAGGAAGATGGTGACCACTAGAAAGTGACCAAGGAAGAGGATGGCACCACAATAGAAGGTGGGAAGGGAATTGGCTGGCCTTTAAGAGTGACAAGTGAATAGGCTCAGCATTCATACAAAAAGGGAACAAGACCTAAGGTCACATGGTATGGTGATCTATAAAATGAAGTCTTGCAGCAACATCAGGTTAGAAATGAGATTTTAACTTAAGTATTATAAGGTAGGGATTCCTAAGTCCTTTGCCATCAATACAAACTATTACATCCTAATGGAGTGGGCTTATTTTATAGGAATTCTCATTGGTCACACAAATACCCAAAAATTGTGGTATAAACAGTACCAGAAGATAAGTTTGAAATTCACCAATTACAAATTGTCTCAAAGAATTACTAAATTATGCATCACATAAAATAGCATGCTAGGTAAGGTTTAAAAGGTGTTAACATCACGCTGGCCTTTGTTACCTGATGATCTTTGCAGGGGCACACATAATGGTGCTAACACAATCTTAAGTTTTAATGTTAGATGAGGTGTGTTGGGATAGGGTAGCTGAGGACAATAGTTCCTCTGAAACGTACCAAAGTGGATGGGACAAAATGTCCTGCAGCAAGCAGACAGCGGGGAGAGCTGGGAGTCCTAAATGTAGGGGCCAGTAACTTGCTATAAGCTTGAGAATAGGTGACGAGGGACCTATTGTATTAAACCGGTGAAGTTGATGGCCAGAGAGGAGCTTGCTGTACAGAGGCTCTAGAAATAAGTAAAACTAAAGATGGATTGGAGATAAAAACGTAACTTTATTTAATAAAAGGCGCGGATATTTATAGGCAAGGTAATCCTCCTAATCCTTTCAGGATAGCAAAGTCCTCCACTGGCAAGATCTTCAGCATCCTGATGTTGATCAAGTGGGGAGTCTACGGCAGGCTTCCTTTTAATAAATTGATTAGGGGATGGAAAATAAGGCTCCATTAGAGGAAAATTTGGAGATATCAGAAGTAGGGAAATTTGAATTAAATTGATTGGGAGCAGGTTGAATCCTAATAACACCCCCCTCAAGATCTTGCTGAGGGGGATAGTACTTGTGCAGAAAATGGCTGTGGATGCAATAAACTACTGTGCCAGTACTAGTAGCAGCAATAGAGTATTCAGGACCCCTACGGTGTATCACCCAATAAGGACCAGACCAAGTGGTGGTAAGCTTATGGGTCCTGCCCCCAGGGCGATGGTGATAGAATAAGACTAGATCTCCTAAAGAGTATTCAGGAAGCTCAGGACGATGCTCATTGGCTCAAACTCCTTCTCTAAAATTGGAATTTTTTATAGATCCATTGGCCATAGCTTGGAGACATATGATCTCATCAGTTAGCCGTTGCAGAATAAGCTCTACATTACTTAGATTAGCTGATTCAAGGATAGGTTGAAGACTGGAAGACAAAAGTGGCTCGCGCCCATATAGGGCTTGGAAAGGGGACATCTTAATTATCCTGAGATAGCTAACTCAGTAGGCCAATAAGGCACTAGGGAGAAAATCATTCCAATGCACAGGGTCTGAAGCAGCTAATTTTTGTAGAATGGAAATTAAAGTACCATTAGCACGCTCTACCGCGCCATTGGTGGTGGGGTGATATGGTGTAGTGAAGAGGTGCTTTATACCTAGCAAAGAAGTTAATTCCTGGATTATAGAGGAGATAAAATTTTTGACATTGTCTGATAAAAGTACCTGTGGGCACCCATGACGGTAAAATATGTGTTGGTACAGGAAGAGGGCAGTAGCTCTAGTGGTAGCATGAGTGACTGAAGTGGCCTCAACCCACCTGGTTAGGTGGTCTATGGCAAGGATAATATAGCGGTGGCCATAGACACCCACAGGTAGTGGACCTACGACATCAATGCTAACAGTATCAAAAAGGGCCCCAGGGGCTATGAGCTCAAATTTAAAGCAGGGATTAGACTTGTCCTGGGAACAGAAGATAAAGCAACTTTCCAAAACATCATGAATGGACTCAGCCATATTCACCCAGTAACATTTGGTTTTTAGCCACTCAAAGGTTTTCTTTATAGACCCATGCCCAAGGGTCTTATGGGCTTCCATGATAGTTTCAGTCCAAAGAGAAGGGCTGAGATAGGGCAGAAAAGTGGTGCCAACCTGTTTTACCAAGACACCATCAACAACTTTAGTGTTAGAAGCTATCTTCTTTAATCAGGCTTGAATGTCTGGAGATCCTTGAGACTACAATCTAGGGTCATGGAGAAGCTCAAAAAGTCGATCTTCTTCAGGAATAGTTACATGTAAAATAGGGAGGCGAGATAGCCCATCTGCATTTTGATGAATGGCGCTGGCTCTGTGGACTATAGAAAAATCATAATTTTGGATCCTAAGGGCCCAGCGAGCTAACCTCCCACTGGGATCTTTCATTTGACAAATCTAATGGAGGGAGGAATGATTGGTATCTATTGTAAATTGTTTACCATAAAAATAGGGGTGGAAGTGTTTGATAGCGAGTGAAACTGCCAGGCACTCACGTTCAGTTACTTAGTAATTACGCTCTGCTTGGTTAACGTCTTGCTGAAATAGGCAACCAGATGGTCAACTTGGCCTTGGTATAACTGGGAAAGGATGGCGCCTACAGCGGTATCAATGGCATCATTGAAGAGAACAAAAGGTTGCTCAAAGTTAGGATGTATTAAGACAGGGGCTGATGTCAAGGCAGTGTGTAAAGAATCGAAGGACTGTTGTTGTTCAGGGCCCCAAAAGAATGGCATATTTTTGTGTAAGAGTTTAACTAAGGGTTTGGCAAGGTCAGCGAAGTGAGAGACAAATTGCGGTAGTAGCCCACCATTCCCAGAAAGACTCAGATGTCTTGCAAATTCTTTGGAGTGGGCATGCGTTCAATGGCAGAGACCTTATCTGGGATGGGAGGATACCTTGCCGCGTCACCTTGTGTCCTAAAAATTCCATTTCTCGTTTAAAGAATTTACATTTAGAGGGATTTAGTTTAAGGAGGCCTCCTGTAGTTGCTGAAATACCTGATGAAGATGATCAAGGTGTGCAGTGAATGTTTGGGAGAAGACAGTGACATCATCAAGGTATACTAACACACACATGAGTTTAAGGTCCCCAAACAACTGGTCCATAGCTCGTTGGAAGGTAGCAGGGGCATTGCATAGCCCCTGCGGCATATGGGTGGGCTCAAACAACCCTTCATGGGAAATGAGGGCACACTTGGCACAATCCTCAGCGGAAAGATCAATCTGTCAGTAGACACTGGCCAGGTCCATCGCAGAAAAGTATTGGGAGCCAGATAAGAAGCGTAAGGAGTCGTCAAAGCGGGTTAAAGGGTAGCTGTCCTTGCATGCAATGGAATTCAATTGTCAATAGTCCATAACAACACGATGGCTCCTGTCCTTCTTTTTGATCAGCAGGAGAGGGGAGGACCAGGGACTATGTGACAGTTGAAGGAGGCCAGCATCGAGAAATTGCTTTAATTTGAGGGTAACCTGGGCTTCTTTAGATTTTGATTTGCGATAATGTCTAAAGCGAAAAGGAGTAGCATCTCCAGTATAGACCTGATGCTGAACGTCTTGCATATGGCTATAAGCGTGAGGGCCCGAGGAGAAAATATCTAAATACTCATCAATCAAAGCTTTGGAAGCCACTTTTTGCTCAGCTGACAAATCAGAACCAATTTGTACAAGCACTGCAGCAACAACAGGAGGCTCCTCTAAACCAAAGTCATGAAGGGTCCCAACGCCATGAACCCCCATTACTTGGTCATAAGGTAAGAGGCTGACGTAAGTGACAGGTTGGTTCAACTCAATGACTTTAGGAGACTGGGAGAGGTTGGCTAAAAAAAACAGTGACAGTGCCTTGATAAGCGGGATCTAAAACCCCTGGACAGGGGAGAGCCTTAAATATGGAAGGGTTAGGTAAACTGGATATCTCAAGCAAATGATTAGGAGGGGAAACCAACTGGATCCCAGTGTCTACCAGGATTTGGGCCTGCGGAGGTATGGTAAGGACTTGGGGAGAATGTAAAGGCATCCCCTCCTCAGCCTCAACCATGGGAGGAGGCAACTTAACCTTGGACCCCAACACATGATATTCTAAACACTCAACAGAATCAGGAGACTCGATCAGGAATGTCCTCAACTTCCGCTTCCCCTTTTCCTTAAGAGCAGAAGTTAAAAGTAAAGGGACATGGTATCCTAATATAGAAATGAAATTATATTTCAAAGTTAACAATGGCAGCATGTTTCATAAGAAACCCAGTGCCCAATAGGAGGTCATAGCTATTATTATCCAAGGCTACATCAGGAATAGAGAGCTGTAGGCCGCCTAACTTTAAGGGCAAGTGGGATTAAGCACCTATAGCTCAAGCATATGTGGTACCAGCAGTCCCATAATCTGATGAATGGTTAAGATCAGGCTGAATCTTAATTTTTCCAATTCAGTTGAGAAGAAATGATGTTAATTGGAGAGCCATAGTCAACAATAGCAAGAACCTTCACCTTGTGGACCACCGCTTCAGTATGGGTATCATCACTCCCCACTGAGCTGGGATAGAATATATAGCTGCAGGGGCTGGCTTAGAAAGAGGATAAGAAGAAATATTGCTAGGTTTAATATCAACAGAAGGCTCAGTAGGTGTTTCCTCTTCAGTAGCACTAGGCCAACAAGGTCAGCATAAATAGTATGAACTGATTGTTCTTGAGGCGCAGTAAAGTTGTCAGCATAGGGAGCCTCTCGCCCTATGCTGACCCCTCTTTTTGCTTTCTCTTCAGCCATTTTTGTCCAACAATGCTGAATGGTGTGGTTGCGACGACCATAATAGGTGCAGTTAGGTTGAGCTCGATTTTTTCCAGACTCATTGTTGTTCACCACATGAATTTGAGGATGTGAGGTGGAAGTGGAAGCAGGAGCGGCAGTAACTACAGAAGTAGGAATTTCAAGAAGGGCCTCCTTAATATCTAAAATAGAAGTAAAATTTCGCTTAACTGAAGTCATGTGGAGACAGAGCTGCAGGTTAAACTCTAAAGCAGACAAGACTGCAACAACAGCATGGTCTAGAGTGAGGCGATTATTAGTTACCAATGTCTGAGCCTCAGCGTATAATCAAGCAGCAAACTCTGCGGGAGATTTGCCACGTCTTAACTTAATACATATAAAGGCCTGTTTCTGATTTGCCAAGGTGAGATCACAACCCAAATTCTTTAATAAGCGCAGCCTTCACCTCAGCCCAAGTGCTGCATCTCAAGAGGTGGGGTACCATAATTTCTTGGGCGGATCTACTAAGTCAAGAGGTTAAGTATTTAACCTTTTGTCGATCAGGAGCTTCCTCCATTGCGTTCTTATAAATATATAAAAATGAAACAATACTTCCTTCCCCTGGGGTGAACTTGCCTTTAAAATAAGGTTTAAATGTAGTTCCCACGGGAGCTGAAATAACATTAACGCCTACTGGGCTAATTCAATTGACTTCAGATAGCTCAGATTCATATGGAGGCACAGAATTCCAATTTAAATCAACTTGTTGTCTAAAACGGTTCAGATTGTCTTGAAGAGCCCTAATTTGGGCAATTAGAGACTCAGTGGATGCTTTTTGTTGAAGTTCGTTGCATATTGATTCCATTTTGACACGTAGATTTTTGAACTGAGGTTCAGAGCTCATAATTGTCTTGCTCCAACCTAACAATTTTTCTTTTTGGTGAGCTAAATTGTCAGTGAGAGAATTGTAAAGATGATAAGAGTTATACAACCCTTCCTTAATTGCATCAACAGTAAGGTTTGGATCAATAGGTTCTCCAGAGCAAGATAGCCAACAGCTTCAAGCAGTATTTTCAAGGTTTCACTTGAGAGTAAGAAGGCGGCTATTTGAGGAAGAATCCTCTGGAGGGGAAGGTAAGTGCACAGTCGAATCTGGAGGACCATGAGGGACAGGAGGCCCATATCCAGGGGGGCCAGTTGGCCCAGGTGGCCCTTCACTTCCATCCTGACCAGGGGGCCCCATCACTCCTGTGGGACCAGCTGCTCCTTGCTCCCCAGGGGGGGCTGGGGGACCCACAGGGCCAGGGGCCCTGGAATCTCAGGCACGCTTGAGACATTAAACGCTGGTTGGATTGTTGATTCAATCTGGCTTATTCATTCAAAAGTTTGTTTGGTAAAAGCATTAAGTTGGCTGGTGATGTTGGTAATGGCTTGTTGCAACTGACTCTTAATAATTGTGGTGGTCTCAGTAAATTGTGTAGCTACTTCCTCGCAAAGCAGGCTAACCACTCCCACATCCAGTTGGGAGAGTTGGTTTTGAATAGAGATAAGTTGAGCGCAGTTTTAAAGAATAGCCTCACAGTTATCTCTTAAAATGAAGAAGCCGAGTTGTAGAAATCTAAGAGGTAGGAGTGTAACTCTTGTGACAAGGTAAACTGTCACAAGATTTCCTGATGGTGGATCCCCATCATTTGGACTAGATGGTGAAGGGCAGGGTGCGCAAATTGTTTAAATATTGCTCCGTGCAAGATACTCCTAACTCAGATTTGGGTAAGGTAGCAGAAACATATAGCACTCATATACTATCAGGAACAGCAGAGGCTTGGCTATGATGGGAGCGATCTCTGGGGAAAAGGGCACCTAGAAGTAATTGATTAATAGTATCAGCAACACCTGTAGGTTGAAAACGATAGTTTTGAGGTTCTAGGTCTGGAATAGAAATATTGAGCATAGCACAGAATTGCATAAAATTGGGTTCTCTGTTCTCATAGTCATGATTTCCATTGGAAGTTACCCATTGAGTGACACTAGATATTTTGGTAAGTGGCCAAGTAGAGTCTTGGCAAGAATCATCCATTGTGAATATATTTATTCACCAGGTAGCTCAGGAGAGTACCAGCAGGAAGAACTAATTATTTTGTCAGGATAGGGTAGCTGAGGTCAATAGTTCCTCCAAAGCATACCAAAATAAATGGGATAAATATCCTACAGCAAGCAGACAGTGGGGAGATCCAAGAGTCCTAAATGTAGGGGCTGGTAACTTGCTATAAGCTTGAGAATAGGTGATGAGGGACCTATTGTATTAAACCGGTGAAGTTGATGGCTAAGAGAAGCTTGCTGTACAGAGGCTCTAGAAATAAGTAAAACTGTCAAGAGAGTGTCTGTAACTCTCTTGTTCCCAGCAAGGTGATGTGGGATGTGAACCCACATTGCTAGGGAACTAGCCATTAAGAGAATGGAAAATGAGGTACCTAGAATGATGCTTGAGCAAAAGGTAACCCAGGCGAGGGTGTAGGGCACCACATATGAGACCAAGTAAGTAAGAAACCTCCCAACTTGAGTAGACAACAAAGGGGAGTCCATCGTCAAGGTTAATTGGGTGCTAGTAGTCTTGGGTGTCTCGGTCTGGAGGGGACCTAAATGGCCCAAGAAAGCACCTGGAATTTGGGTAAATGGTGATAATAAGTAGAGGCCCACATGGTTGGAGACCTCCCTGAAGAGGTCCACCACCAAGTTCACCCAAGGAACCATTGAAAAGCGTAAAAACAACGGGTAAAATTTATTTAAGAAAGTCGCCCACCAAGGAATGTTAGTCACAAAAACATATTTAAAGTGGGCTGGGGAAATTCAGGTTCTGCGGAAGTGCGCCCAAACCTTGATGCTCCAATAAACAGACGCTTCCATCTGTTTTAGTAAAATACACCAAAAGTGCCTTCACTCAAGTAATCAATTGAAGCCGTATTTTACCTGAGCTTAAAATTTCATAGCTTGAGTGGGACTTGAGCCCTTGCTCTCCAACCAAGCGAATTGAATCATCTTTGTTTATAATGTAAATCGTTCATCTTAGTGCCTGGGCCGCAATCAGAGGCTGGGCGTTTTGCACCCCAATAGTATCAACCTGGGCATGCTTGGCTTGCACCCAACGTTGATCTAAGGTGTGTTTCAGGTCAAAAAGAGCCTGAAGCTTCACCTTCTGGGCCTCCTATCACCCAGCCTTGTCTTTAGCATCTGTTCCTACTATAAAGTCATCCAACCATGACATTGCCCTCTCCTCCTTCTTGGGCTCCACCCCCCTCCAGGGGCGTTTGCTAAGGAGAAGTTCTTATGTGCTGGTGGCAGCTTCATAGCAGCAACGGCTGGCTTAGGCTGAGATCCTGCAGCCTCAGGAAAACGATAATGGAAAGATTCAATCAGGTCTTGGGCATGTACACAATCCATGCTGGCACCCAACTGTTCTCTGCTGCATCAAACCCTTTCCAGGATACCAGGTACTCAAGACGTCGCTTAACCCGGCGGGAGGCTACTATTTCCTCCACTTCCCATTCTGGTGCCCCATCCACAAGATAAGCCTCGGGAGTCACAGGAGGAGGGCCCTTAAACAATGTCAACTTGCTTTCATGAAAGATGGAGAAGATCTGAAATGCGGAGGGAAGATCCAACTGGTATGAGGCATGTCCCACCTTTCTAACTTCACGGTAAGGACCAATCCTCTTTGGACCCAGCTTTTTTCATGGCTGCTTGATAGGAATGTTGTGAGCATCAAGCATCACGAGATCCCCTTCCTTGTATGCTGGACCCACTCGGTGCTTTTCATCGGCATTCTCCTTATAAACCAGTGTAGCCGCCTCCAAACTTGTGGACTCCCCTTGATGGACCTTCTTGAGAGTCTTAGCAAAGTCCAGCACTGCTTCCACTTTGGAACCACAGCTGGGCCCCATGTTAAAAGCAGGGTTAAAGCTATGGTTAGCAAAAAAGGTGAACAACCAATTGATGAATGCAAAGTGTTGTTGTAACTAAACTGGGCCATGGGAAAGTGAGGAACCCAATCTGAATGGTCTGCGGTGGTGTGACAACGCAGAAATTGTTCCAAGCACTGGTTCACTCGCTCAGTTTGCCCATCTGATTGGGGATGATAAGCAGTTGAACGGCAGGGGAAGATCTGAAGAGTTTTACACAACTCTTCCCAAAAGATGGAGGTGAACTGGGGTCCCCAGTCACTAATGATTTCTTGAGGAGCCCCATGAAGCGCAAATACATGGGTGACGAAGAGCCTGGCCATTTAAGCGGCAGTTATAGTTGTTCTGCAAGGAATAAAGTGGGTGAACTTTGTAAAGAGGTCCACCACCACCATGATTGCATCATACCCATCTGAAACGGGTAACTCCACAATGAAATATACTGATAGGGAAGTCCAGGGCCCTTCAGCCTTTAGTAATGGTACCAGCAACCCTGCTAAAGGTTGCCGATTGGGTTTCATTTGATTGCAGATCAGGCACTCTTTAAAGTACCGCCCTACCTGAACAGGCAAGCCCTTCCAATTGTAAGTGCGTCGCATCAACTCCAAGGTCTTTGCTTTTCCAGGATGACCAACAGTGATTCCGTCATGATGGTCCTGGATGATTTCCATGCGCAGTGGTCCAGCAGGAACCCATAGGCGCCCCTGAAACCACACCATCTCATCCTTCATGTGATAACCCCTGAATAAGTCCTCCTGATTCAGGGCGCTCTTAGCGAGAACAACAGCATATTCAGCTGATAACAGCTAAGAAAGAACTATCTTTCTAAACATGCTATATTCTGCTGCATTTTCCAAAGGCATGAGCGCTGGCGTATGTACTGTGGACCTAGGAAGTTGAGGCAGAATCATACTCGGTGGAATCATCAACCAGGTGTTGTGAATCTCTACCTCCTTTGGATTGGGAGCCAAAGCAGGGTTGCGGCTCAAAGCATCCGCCAAACCATTCTCCTTACCCTTGGTGAACTCATAGGAAAATGTAAATAGGGCAAGGTTCTCATGCCAACGGGTCTGACGTGGTGTTAGAACATGTGGAGCACAGTTATACAACAGGGCTCAGTGGTCTGTGCATACCCGGAATGGTTGGGAGGAGCCATGTAATTGGTGACGCCAATAAATCAGCGCCTCCACCACTGCTAATAACTCCTTATCATATACGGCATAATTTAACTCATGCAGAGACATTTTCCTAGAAAAATATCCCACAGGATGCTTGGACCCTTCTTCACCCACCTGTAACAGGGCAGCCACAATGGCGAAGTTGGAAGCATCTGAGGACACAATGAACTTATTTTCAGGGTCAACGTGGCGAAGGATGGATGTGGATAACAAGGTGCACTTCACCGCTTGGAAAGCATCCTCCAAAATGGAGGACCACATAAGCACCTTGGCCCCACTAGCCTTATATAAGGGAGCTGTTACCTCAAAGAGATTGGGTGTAAACTTCTTGAGGAACGTACATGTCCCCAAAAAGCTCCTTAATTCCTTGACAGAGGTGGGGGTAGGCCACTCATGAATATCCTTCTCCTTGTCTGGAGTTATCATATGGCCCTGGTCAAAAAGGACGTTGCACAGAAAAGTAACCTGGGACTTGAAGAATTCGCATTTACTAATCTTGAGGGTAAGGCAAGCAGCCCTCAATCTCTCCACTACTTGTTGAAGGTGTACTGCATGTGACTCATGATTGAGGGAAAACACCAGAATGTCATCCATGTAGGCAACCGCACATACCCCCAACAAGTCCCAACGCAGCATCAATGCGGCGTTGAAAGATGGCAGGGGCATTCTTAAGCCCAAAGGCATAACCTGGAACTGAAAAATTCCTTTTCTGGTGCAAAATGCAGTTAACCATTCCTGGCCCTTCTTTATCTGAATTTGATTGAATGCATTGAGGCAGTCCAGCTTGGAGAAGACCTTTGCCTTCTCCACATAGCGTGCAATCTGGGAATCTAAAGGGATGGGATGGAGGTCAGGTACAGACACATTGTTTAAGTTTCCATAATTGACACATGGATGTAAAGTTCCATCAGCCTTCTCCACAAAGAGCAGTGGGGAGCAAACAGGGGAGGTACGCTGAAAGATGGCACCTTTGGCCAACTGCTCCTTCACCCATACATCTAAAACCTCTTCCTCCCAGACAGTCAATGGGTATATGGGGGAAGAAATACGCACCAGATCTACAGTAAGTTTAAATTCACAATCAAAATCAGAATGTTCTGGTAGTGTACTAGCTGAAGCTGCATCAAAAGAAGATGCCAACTCCTATAAACAGGAAGGTAAGGAGAGTCCCACTGTGGGCTTCAGCAAAGGGGCAATATACAGACTGGGAACATTGAGCCAATGGGGTAATTTGCCTTGGACGTTATCTTCAGACAAAGGAACAATCAACTGGTGACCATTTGTCAAAGATAAGGATAAAGTGTTTTCATTCAAATTAGTTTTGACGTCAAACTTCCGCCACCATTCAACACCCAAGATGATGGGAAACAAGTGGTTACTGATAGCTTGAAACTGGTCAGACAATAGATAAGAATCTACCTGAAAATTGACTGACTCTCTGACGTTCAGTGTGAGGATACCTTGAGAAGCCCCACCTCTAACCATACCACCGGGTGAGTAACTCAACTCAAGGTAGTCAGCAAGGTTTTGGTCAATAAAATTATTTGAGGCACCAGTATCCACTAAAATAGTTGTGCTGAACTTTCCATAAGAGAAAGTAAGAGTAACAGTCAACAAGAAGTATCCAGAATGGGATTTATCCAATGCAGAAAACGCCATCACTTCACCTGAAAATTTTTCCTCTGGTTTCAACAAGCCATCAGGGTATGTTTTGGAATCATAGAAGGGGGAGGGATAGTGGGCCACTCTTACTACTGAGGCCACATATCCCACCACACCTTCTGCAGGTGCATACACATTTTTATATTTATAACGAAGTTCTTTCTCCACTTTCTAAGAACCCCTAATCATGGTAGGGGTCAAATGAGGGTTCTCAGGAGTGATCTGATATACTGAAATAGAATCCTCATCTAGATCATATGAAAATATAAATGGCACATTTTGTGATATTGTTAGCATTATAAAACGCGTTTTCTGGTTCTAATGAACCCACACTTATTCTGAGGGTTCAGTGTGCATCACTATCCAGGGCCATCACCCCCAAGCCCTGAATCAATGCCTCAACATACACCTCAGAAACATGTTGGGGAGAAAAAAATGATAATGGAAAGCCTTTTTTGTTAAATTTGGGTTCAGACCCTCCAATGTTCCCAATTTTCACTGAGATGAGGAGAAAATCAGTGAAAAGCATCTCACGATTCAAGGAAATATCACTAGTTGAGGATGCGATATTTGGAGGGATGACCATGGGTGACATCATCGTGGTGGAATCTTCTGAAACCTTTACTTCATTCTTGGGGCTAGACCCCTGTACAGTTCCAGGATTTAGAAGGAGTTGAAGGATTAGAAGAATAAAATTTTTACTCATTTTAAGAGGTGTGCGCAACTTTTTGGTTCCCATATTTATATGTTTTGATACTATGATGGCCAAATTACCTAGCCCCTTCTGGGTTGGGGTGGGGAAACTACCCAAAAGGGTTTTGACAAGATGATCATGAAAAGTCTGAGATCACCAGGAGTGAGCAGAAAGGGTGGACACTTCCCAATTGGTAGTTGCAAAAATAATGCCAAGACATATTAATACAAAACCTAACAAGAAAACGGTGGTGAGCACCATCGTGGCAGTGATAAATGGCCAACACACCCAATTTACTAATATTGGAAGTCCCACACAGATGATTTGTATGCTCATATGATAAAAAGGTTGGTCAACTAATGTCAAGAGAGTGTCTGTAACTCTCTTGTTCCCAGCAAGGTGATGTGGGATGTGAACCCACATTGCTAGGGAACTAGCCATTAAGAGAATGGAAAATGAGGTACCTAGAATGGTGCTTGAGCAAAAGGTAACCCAGGCGAGGGTGTAGGGCACCACATATGAGACCAGGTAAGTAAGAAACTTCTCAACTTGAGTAGACAACAAAGGGGAGTCCATCGTCAAGGTTAATTGGGTGCTAGTAGTCTTGGGTGTCTCAGTCTGGAGGGGATCTAAATGGCCCAAGAAAGCACCTGGGATTTGGGTAAATGGTGATAATAAGTAGAGGCCCACATGGTTGGAGACCTCCCTGAAGAGGTCCACCACCAAGTCACCCAAGGAACCATTGAAAAATGTAAAAATAACGGGTAAAATTTATTTAAGAAAATTGACCAACAAGGAATGTTGGTCACAAAGACATATTTAAAGTGGGCTGGGGAAATTCAGGTTCTGCGGAAGTGCACCCAAGCCCTGACACTCCAATAAACAGATGCTTCCATCTGTTTTAGTAAAATATACCAAAAGTTCCTTCACTCAAGTAATTGATTGAAGCTGTATTTTACCTAGCTTAAAATTTAATAGCTTGAGCAGGACTCGAACCCTTGCTCTCCAACTAAGCGAATTGAACCATCTTTGTTTATAATGTAAATCATTTATTTTAGTGCCTGGGCTGCAATCAGAGGCTGGGCGTTTTGCACCCCATTAGTATCAACCTGGGCATGCTTGGCTTGCACCCAGCGTTGATCTAAGGTGTGTTTCAGGTCAGGAAGAGCCTGAAGCTTCACCTTCTGGGCCTCCTATCACCCAGCCTTGTCTTTAGCATCTGTTCCTACTATAAAGTCATCTAACCATGACAAAAACTAAAGATGGATTGATGATAAAAATGTAATTTTATTTAAGAAGAGGCATGGATATTTATAGGTGAGGTTTTCCTCCTAATCCTTTCAGGATAGCAACATCCTCCACCGACAAGATCTTCAGCATCCTAATGTTGATCAGGTGGGAAGTTGATGGCAGGCTTTCTTTTAATAAATCAATTAGGGGACAGAAAATAATGCTCCAATAGAGAAAAATTTGGAGAGATATCAGAAGTAGGGAAATTTGAATTAAATTTATTGTGAGCAGGTCAAATCCCAACAAGGTGTAAGGATTTCCAGTGCATTCTACCCTTTTTTATATAAAGTTTGTTTCTATTCTTACATTGTGTACCAGTTTTTCTGTTGAGATAGTTGGCTCTTGTGTAGATAAAACCCTTAACACAACACCAAAATGGCAATATCTACTCCAGTTAAGTTCCCTCTCCACTGCAGCCAAATTTCCAAAACTTCCATCATTTCTCCTAATTTTATTTTATTTTATTTTAAATTTTATGGTGATATCATTTAATTTTGCCAACATTTTAAAAACTTTAAATCCAATTCCAACTCTCCTATTTACTATTTCACACTATCCTGTTTTAATTTTACAATTTTCTGTTGTTAATTAGGTGCCAGAACTCCAAAGAAGGAGTGCATCTTAATTATTATATCTTAAAAATGAAAAATCTAAAGTCAGGGTGCTATATATGACTTACCCTATCACCCCTCACCTGCAATTCTTGTAACAGTTTTTGCAATTTAATCCTTTTTTAAGGACTAACTTAATTATACCTGCAACTGGAGAAGATACCACAAAGTTATAGCAACCTAGGAACCAGTACAGACAGCTGCTAAGGCCCATTATCCTTATGTATGCTAGTGCTCTCATTTGTGAGGGTACTGTCCTATTTTTCTTTCCCTTCCTTAGGTTTTTTTTGGTTAAGAACATTGCCCTTCCATTCATTTTCATTTTCCATTTTGTTTAAAGTATTTCATACATTATGGTGTGCAATGTGGCCAACATGTACCCTCTAAGATGGCTTACCCCTTGTCAGAGAGAGAGTTTTGGGCCAAATTGTTATTATTTTTGTGAGCATTTGGGTGTTGCATCTACCACATGGCATAACTGAAGTGAGATTGGCACCTTACTCCCTGCTTTCTGGGTTATATGGCCCTGAACCCAAACTTTGGAAAATGATGTAATATTACTTAGCACCTCACCAGTGAAGGGATTTCAACTTCCTTTCTCTGTACTTTTAATGGCCACACTTCTATTTTCTATACCAATGAAATTTTTACAAATTTGCAAACTCCCATTGAAAAAATGAAAGTGAAACATAAGCATTAAAAAAGCTGCAGTATGGTGATAAAAAGTGGTTATTTGGGCACAAATTTTTTTTGAAATTACAACCAAAATTTTATAAATTACTTAAGCTTAGTTTTATAGAAAATGTGGGCGCTTGAAAATAGTTAACAAAATGAATTGTGCAGCAGTAAAAATGTTGCTGATCATATGAGATAGACAACTGTATAGATCCAACTCTTTGTTTGCATGTTTTATATTTATTATAAACATTACTTCAAAGTACAGTTGTTAAAATACTAATACCTAATAATAGACTTTGGCCTTTAGTAAGAGTATATAATGATGTGATAGTTCTACTATACTCAATCTCTGTATCCATCTTATCAGTTATTCATTTTCTATGAGCTTTTATAATTTTAACAAGATAAATAAGCTGTATTATGAGTTGCAAATCTTGCAATTTGCAGTTTGGTGCTCTTCTAGTGTGCCAGGTTAACTGTATAAAGTCTGCTGACCCTTGCTCTTTTGCCTTCACTGGCTACCTTTCCACATATTCTTAAACTCAAATGTTTATTAAAACTCTTAATGCAGATTAAAAGTAGTAATTGAAGTATTTTATTAGATATGCAATATGGTGGCTTTATAGAGATAAGCAGGTATCAGTCACATGCCTTTCTGATTAATGCAGTGATAGAAATAATATATTTTTTGCTCATATTATACTGGGGATTAATTGTATTTAGTTAAATGTAACGCATCAATGCAACAACCCCAAAAATGAATTATAAATGTCATTGGCATCAATCTTTGGCAATCTTAATATTTTCAATTATTTGATTGTGATATTCATCCTGATACCCATTAGAACTCACTTGAACACCTGATCAAAATTATATTAAAGAATAAGCTAACAGTTATCCTCAGCATTAGTTTCCAGTAAATCTTAATAATTTTAAGTACTTATTTTAAATTAATCCTTGGCATTAGTTGCCATTAAATTAAAACATATAAATACTATTGGGGTTTGTACCTGATACTCTAAAAACAACTGATAAATCAAAATAGCTGATTTTATATTGTTTGATAAGCTGATGTAATTAAATCTGCCAGAATCAAAAAGATTATTGAAATTTAAACCAGGTAAAATTAGTCAGCAAGGGTGCCTGACTTGAAGGTATTATAGATTTATAAAATTACTAAAAGTTGAAACTAAGTAAATTAATATGCAACCATCCTCAATTAATTTTAACAATTATTTAGAATTAGTAAGATATTTATAAATGTTGAGCCCCTTTAAGTTTAGCTGAATTAATTGGTGACATGCCCTTTAATAAATCTTGATGGTTGGAAACTAAAGAACATTAATCTGGTTATAATTTCAACATAATGTTAATCTGTCATTTGAGCCTGTGCTTGAAAATTAGAAAGTGCAAATAAAGTTCTGCCCTAGGTACAAATTCTCATTTAAGCTAAAAGTTGGCATCAACTAAGCTTTATATGATTAGATGAGTTTTCAGCTGATTTAATGAATAGCATACTAAGCACTAATTAACCAAGCCCTTTGAAGCAAACCTATCTAATTTTGTAACCAATTTTGATCTACTGTTATCATGGATGGATAAATTGAGTCTTGGATGCTTACCAACATGTAAAAGCTGATTATGTACTTAAATATTGATTAAATCAATCTAAATAAACCTTGTATCCAACTACAAAATCTTCTTTTTTATAGTAGATAAATTTGAGAGCAATAGTTATTTGGTCAACGCCTCAATCATTACATAGATCACCAAGACTTATTCAAAAAGCTACTTTGTATGGTTCCCTGACTCCTGTCATGTTTGACTGACATAATTGTAAGATTGGATTACAATGATAATGAGGAGATGGGCCAGTTCAGAGAAGTCAAGTTGGCCGCCTTTCTGACCCTAAAACACCATAGATAAACGCTGTGTTAAGGCTAAGCAGGCCTAGGTTTAACCCCAGGAATTGCGTGATGGGGTTCCAGACATTATATCAACAGCAGTTGAAGTTTTCAATTACAGTGTAAACAATGTCAGTTGGTTCATTTAATTTTTGAATGCAGATTAAAACTGTTACAAAACTTAAAATTATAAATAATGGCAGTGACCAGTTGGTATCAAATTCTCAAGTTTGTGCATGATCAAGATATAAAACTACCATGAGCGGTAGCCTTGTTCTATTGGTCAGAGCCATTTCTAAGCCTAACAAACTGATCAAGGCCTAAAGCCTCCATTTTTTCTAAATTAGTTTTGCCCCCACAAATCCCTCTATTGGCCATCCCCCTTACTAGGACTTTTGGTTTATATAATTTATCTGCCTTATTTTACCTTTTCTGGCCTTATAGTAATCTCCTTATGGCAGTATTCTGGGTTTATTTTATAAGCTCTGAAGTTGAAAACAACATCCTGGATTCATTCACACTGCTTTTGTTGATAGTCTTTTCTTTAAGAGTTAAAGACACACTATTCATAAATCCTTAAGATTGGTGCAACAATGACCCTTTTAATATGAGCCCTCTCAAACTCATAATTTCAGTCTGAACTCCCAATTGATTTGGATTTATAAATTAAATAGAATATTTTTAGAATTTTTACCAAATTAAGATTAAGCAGAATCAATATGTTCTATCCCCCCATGTTATAGATCTTGCCAGTCTGAACTTCCAGAATCCTAAAATTTAATTTGATCCAACTTTCTCTCAGACTAATCCACCCATTCAACACTACTTAAGTTTACCTTCTTTGATCTAGGAGAGGTTTAAGTAAATTCAACTTTACAATCTTTACTATGCTTATAAAAGTATTATAGGAGGTTGGGACCTTTATCAAACAACCTTACACCTCCTAGCCTCAGCCTGAAACCCACCTTACATCCAATTTCTCATATTTTAACCCAAAATCCCTAAAAGGTTGCAGCCCCACCTAGGGTCTGCTACCAGTTTATTAAATTACTTAGATTTCACTGAATAAACCTCATACTAACCATTAATGCTTTACCTTTTGTTGTTTTCAGACTCCACCATGGTCTGGTTATTTTAGTAACCCAAGATATGGCTTAGAAACACCTTACTACTGATTATGCTTCCCATAATTTTTAAATGGGCACTTTTATCTATTGACTCATTGAATCATTGGTCCTATACAGATGTCATCCAGTTTTACAAACCAACTATGCATTTTAATTTCATCAGCATTGATTATCTAATCATCTGTTTTAACTAAAGCTCTACAACTTCAGATCCCTAAGGTGTTGTTGCCCTCTTCACTTCTTTCTCTTTTAAAAGGTTACCCCTGCAAGGCCTGTGGTTAACCCTATCCTAGCCATTTGGATTGATGTGGAGGCCTTTGGTATAATTTTTAAACTGATATCTTACTCACATGAACCCTAGGACTTCCCTTTTTAGCATTTTTGGTTAGCTCTACTCCTAGCTTTCTGGGCTATCTACTGGGTCCTGACCCACACGGACTGATAGCCTGGTTTTTTTGGTCATCTGCATCTATGATAACTTATGGATGCTTGTAATTTGATAACCAATTGGTGAATATAAGATATATTTATAATTGAGCTATCAAATGATTTTAAATCTGTTTATAGCTCCATAGTAATCTGAAGAGATTTCAAGTATAATCCCATTCAAACTGAAAAAAAGTAATTTTAAACATGCGCTTAAAACTCTAGTATGCTTCTATATAACTTATTAACGCTTGGCATCTGAGCTGTAGAGTGCTTTGATAATGTATAGTTATAGCAATATCAAAATCTATTTGAAGGTATGATAATGGTATAAGTTGGACCGCCAAGAGAAATTATATAGTGATCTTCATCAAAGCTCAACTTTAAGTTTAAATGATCACTGATAAGCTTACTAAGTCATACCATTACAATGTACTATTATAGCTCCCTCAAAAGTTAATTTTTATGGTAGATACTGTAACTATCTGCATGATTGTGATAGGAGCTGTGTTTTCAAAATAAAGGTTTGATTTGTCCTATTGGATACCTATAAAATTAATTAAGCTTTAAGTAGAGTTTGATAGCCTGTATATTGATGTCCAAAATTATATGGTAATCTCTTTCCAAAGATACTTTATTTTTTTGAAAAATGTTTTATCAAGCTTGATGCAAAGTAGAATTGTATAAAATATAAATAAATAAATAAATAATTAAGAGCTCGGGTTGGGACCATCTAGTACTAAAAAAAATTAATTAAGAGACTGAGTTTTACCATCCAGTACTAAAAAAAAGAGACTGAGTTTTAAATAGATGCACTTCGGCTCACCTCGAATAAAATTTAGATGATATACCAGCAAATCAATTAAAGGTTGGACGTGGCGCCAAGCCAGGCCAAATTAATAAATGATTGGATTTTCAATTCAAACCCCTAGCTCGTGAAATTATGACTGTTTAGCTTTATCAATTATTCCACCTTGAAGTAAAATCGATCAAATTGAGATCTCAAATCGCCCTTACCCTTTTACATCGATGGCCACCACCGTTGGGATGGTTGAAGGCCCCTCCGAAGCTCAAATTTGTGCCGAAATCCGGCACGGCTTGGGGGATGACGAAGCTCAAATTTGTACCGAAATCCGGCACGGCTTGGGGGATGAGCTGAACCTTGAGGATCCCGCACCGTTTATAGATCCGTTAGAGCGGGTTTACTTTACCGGCAGCCGCCATAGCGGGTTGCAAGTTGAGCCATTTTTAATCCCGGCGGGGGAGGATATCTATGAGACGCTACTCGATTGGCGACTACGCGATCGGCAGAAGACGGTTACGGTAGCCCTTTGCCTCTGTTTGAACTTTGGTACCGAACCCCCGGATGTGGTGCGGGCCTCGCCGTGCCCCAAGCTGCTAAGCTGGATCGACCCGAACGCCTTTGCCGGACCGAAGGCGCTGGAGGAGGTTGGGAGGGCGCTCCAGCAGCAGTATGAGGTTTTACAGCCCCGCGCCAGGTACAAGGCCCTGCTCGACCCCACCGTCGAGGAAGCCAAAAAGATCTGTTGCTCCCTCAGGCGGAGTTCCAAGGACGAGCGGATCCTGTTTCACTATAACGGCCACGGGGTGCCGAAACCCACAACGACCGGCGAGCTGTGGGTTTTCAACAAGACGTATACGCAATATGTGCCATTGCCCATCCACGAGCTCCAAGCCTGGCTCGGCGCCCCCTGCATGATGCTTTACGACTGCCCCGCGGCGGAAAACATCGTCAGGGCCTTCTACAAGGCCGCCCAGGATCGCGAGGTGGTTGCCGAAAGGGCCGGCGATGGGGTTCACGGGTCCTACGCCCAGCTGAAGGATGCCATCCAGTTTGCCGCGTGCGGTGCCGACGAGATCCTCCCGCTGAACCCGGAGCTTCCGGCCGACGTCTTCACCTCGTGTATGACCACCCCCATCGAGATGGCGTTGCGGTGGTTCGTCCTCAAGAACCCCCTGCTCCCCAAGCTCGACGTCGAGACGATCCTAAAGCTGCCCGGGCGCTTCAACGACCGCAGCACCCCCCTCGGTAACCTGTGCTGGGTGTTCACGTCCATCACCGACACCATCGCCTGGACCGTGCTCCCCCCGATGCTCTTCAAACAGCTGTTCCGGCAGGACCTGATGGTGGCGGCCCTATTCAGGAACTTTTTGCTTGCGGATCGGATAATGCGCTCGCTAAAGTGCCACCCCGTCTCGGTCCCCGCCCTCCCGAACACGCACAACCACCCGCTGTGGAAATCTTGGGACTTGGCCGTGGACCTATGCCTATCGCAGCTCCCCGACTTGATCGCCTACAAGGAGGGGGGCCCGATTGTCGAATACAGGAACAGCCCCTTCTTCGCGGACCAGCTCACCGCCTTTGAAATCTGGCTCTCCCACGGCGCCGTCAAGCGGGCGGTTCCCGAGCAGCTGCCCATCGTGCTACAGGTGCTGCTCAGCCAGGCGCACCGGGCGCGCGCCCTTCGCCTCCTCGGCCAATTCCTGGACCTGGGGCTCTGGGCCGTGAACGCCGCGCTCCTGGTGGGGATCTTCCCGTACATTTTGAAGCTGCTCCAGTCCCCGGCGGCCGAGCTCAAGCCGCTCCTCACGTTCATCTGGGCGCGGTTGATACCGGTCGACCCGAGCTGCCAGAACGACTTGCTGAAGGACAACGGCTTCCTGTACTTTGTCGAGCTGCTGAACGCGGACAGGGGCCATAGTTTGGCCAACCTCTCGGAGCACCGGGGGATCGCAGCCTTCATCCTAGCCTTCTTCTGCAAGGATTTCAACCACGGGAAGAAGTCGTGCTTGCAGCACGGCCTTCTCAATATCGCGCTGCCCCATCTCGGCGACCCAAACCCGTTCCTTCGCCAGTGGACGTGCCTCATGCTCGCCCAGCTTTGGAGGGGCTTCCCCGACGCCAAAGTCGCCGCGTTCGGCGCCTTCTACCACGACCGCCTGCTGAGGCTTGTCCAGGACAAGGTGCCCGAAGTCCGCGCGGCCGCCCTGTTTGGGCTGTCTTCGCTTATCGAATGCGATACCGAGGCGGCTGATCACCTCGAGCGTGACCTCGCGCTGGCCCTCATGTGCCACTCCCTGGATGCGTCGCCCATGGTGCGCCAGGAGTGGGCCGTCTATATGTCGCAATTCGTTTTCCGCCACCGGGCCAAGTTTGTCGCCGCGGCGAAGGAGCTGCTCGAAGCGGAACACGTGACGATAACTCGAAAGGGCCCCATAGTTTACGCCGCCGGTTTGAGCTCGCGCCAGAACTCCACCAGCTCCCTTCGCCATCTACCCGATTCGACAGCTCGCCCCAAAGGCCAGGACCCATCCCACGCCACCGAAGACCCCAACCGCATCGTCTACGCTCTGCTTTGGAAGACGCTCCTCAACGCCACCCACGACCCGTTTCCAAGGGTCGCGCGGACCGCCCGGCGCGTCACCGATAACGTCCACCGCCTACTACTCAAACAGCACTTCCTTCAGAACGGCTCAACCCCGCCAGCCTTACCACTCCAGGCGCCCAGGTCGCCGAGCCAGTCCCCCCTGTTTAATAGCCGCATCAATTTAACCTCCACGCTCCGCCGCTCCGCCTCCTTCACTCTTAAAACCTTGAACCCCTTCGCTACCCCTCACGAGCCAGCCTCTCCGGCGACGCTACCAACCGAGCCGGACGAAGGAGCGCCGCAGATGGATTTTGGCATCGCGACCGAGTCCCGCTACTTTGATTGGTGCTGTAACCGTTTCCAGGAACCGCAAATGAAGCCGCCCGAGTCGGAGGAGCCCGGTAGCCGCGCCTACCAACAGCGCGAGTGGCGGCACCAGCGCAACGCGCGCCAGATCCTGGAAACCTCCCCCCACGCCTCGGTACTCCGGACGTGGACGACCGAGCGTGCTGCCTTTGCCAACGACTTCCAACCCTTGGCGCTCGCCTTTCACCGCTACGAACCTCACCTAGTCGTTGCAGACGAGAAGGGATACCTCAGGTACCCTTTTATAGTTGGCTAACCTTCAGTGTCTGGAACTGGGAGCGAGAGCAGCCCATCCTCCGCTTCCACGTGCCAATTGCTCCGAGCGTCTCGATTACCACTCTCAAGCTCATCAATGAGGCGGACGAGGCTATCCTGGCGGTGGCCGCCTCCGATGGCGGGGTCCGGCTTTACCGCCATTACTGGGAGAACGCTTTGCTGGCCTCCGCCTTCCGCGCGGTCACCGAGATCCCCGTCCGCCGCAAGGCGCCCCCTCCCCCCACCAGGGTGGTCCTCGAGTGGCAGCAGCCTCACGGCGTGTTTCTCGTCGGCGGCGGCACCAGCGTCATCAAGGTTTGGGATGCCGTCTCCGAGCGCTGCGTGGCGGTAATTCTGCCTTTATCGGCGCTCACCCTCAGGACATCCCCACCCGCTCCACGTCCGGCGTCACGGCCCTGACCTCGGACCCCTTGGCCGGTCACTTCCTGGTGGCCGGCTTCCAGGACGGCTCGGTACGGGCCTACGACCGGCGCTTGCCTCCGCGCGAAAAGTGAGCAGTCTAAAGGCGCCCGGCTTACGTTTTAGTATGGCCCGATGCTGGCGGGAACACCATTCCACCCTAGTGGGCGCCCACCTTCAGGAGGGCTCGGTCCGTGAATTGGTTTCGGCCAGGTAAAGTTGAAGTACCAATTAACCGACCACGCGATGCAGCTCGGCGGGCGAGGTCAAGCTGTGGGACATCCGCGCCACCAAATCCGTCGGTGGCTTCACCTGCGGTGGCACCATCACGGCATTCGCGCTTCACGATCAGGCCCCCCTCGTCGCGAGGTAAGCTGCAGCCGAGGCTTCCTCACCTCTAGTGGGACCCCCCAGTCGGGGATTTCGATCTACACCACCCGCGGGAAGTGCCTCGGTACGACCCACCATTACCAGGGGGCCCCGGGCCTGCTGCTTGGCCAGCGGGTCGCCACCGTCAACACCCTCGCCTTCCACCCCCGGAGGATGGTGGCGGCTGCGGCCTCCGGGGGTGGGGTCGTGGGGGGAACTGGGGAGAAATCCTCCAACGTGACCTTGATCTCGTGGGATGCGCCCGTGATGGATCACCCGGACGGCTCTGACCTCGCCGCCCACCCCGCATCTGGTGGCGCCCCCTTTGACCTCAGTTCGGTGCGCTTGTGAGGGGAGGAGCCTATACGGCAAAGCTTCGGAGCCACCCTGCCGAAACTAGCGCCCGCTCCAGGGTCGGAGCTAGCGGGTCGCATCGATCGTCGGTCGAAGGGGCGTGAAGCCACCTTAACTTCCCCTTTTAAAAATTATGACCTGATGTAGTTCCGCCCTCCCAACGCCTATATAAATTTCACTGGCGGCGCCTCCAGCCACCTGCAAACCTATTACCTTTTTGAATGAAGGTGGCGGTATTTTAATAATAAGGTTTGTCCAAGTATGCTCAAGAATCTAGCCTCACCAACCGATCACATAAGATACCTTTAGAGTCGTAACTTACGTTTAACAAGGGTGGACCTGAGCTTGAGGATCCCAACTTTAAAAAGCTAACCTGGCCTTTCGGTTCAGTTTAAAGTAGTGGCTTCGATCATCTGGTTACAACTCAGATTGGGGAGTCGATCTCTTGGAGGGTGGCGGGTGAGCGGCTGGCAGCACGCGTTATCTTTGGTGACTTGTCTATGACGCGAACCAAGGTCTAAAAAGTTTTTTTTGCATTTAAAGCAAAAGCTTTGTCTACAAGTAACTTTTAGTTGGCGTCACCTGGTGAAATTTTTATCATCGGGCCAACAGTTTTAAAGGGTCCAAGGTGCGCCACCTTACCACCCCGCATCAAACTTGAAGTGCCCATGCCATCCTTTAAAATATGGCTTTATATAGTGTCCAACTTTTTAGCCCCCGAAGAAAAGTTGTTGGGTTTCAATTAAGCTAAGCCTCGAACCCAGCCGTTTATCGGGTAGCTGGGGTTTAGTTGTATCATCAGACTATTTAAACTTTTTAGGCGCCAAGTTCAATACCCCTAGGTTCAGTTCAGTTGTGAAGGTTAGGGGTAGCTGTAAAACAGAGCCAAGTCGATATAAGTAACGATCTGAAAACTTTGAGCGAAGGAGTTTTGTACATAGAGTACTTAATCTGATACCAATCCTTGGAGGTTTATCGTTATCATTTGAAATCAATTTCTCACACATTCAAAGCAACTAACTGCGCATTTTTGTTTGTAGCATAGAGGTCGTTTATCAAACCCTACCAGGTAGATCAATTTCACCCAAGCATCCCTTTTGTAAATTGAAAGTGACCCAGAAAAGGTCTAGAACAAGCATGCTACTAGTTAAGCGGCCTACTGCATTTATAGGGCTGTAAACTACTCAATTGGAACAGGAAACTGAGCGCAGGAGGTCACAGGTGGAAAAGCACCACGCAAAGGGTGCCAGAACAAGGTAAAGTGGCCCAGCAAAAGGAAGCAATGTCCCAGGTAGTCTAAGTGATGTTTCCAAAAAAAATTCTTATACAAAACGCACACCAAACTGATGACAACCATCAGGGCCATGAGCCCCTGAGAGTTGGGGTAGGTAGCATAGCAACTGCAGCGGAATGCAGCAAGATGCGGTGGAGTCATTAAAATAGGTCAAGCATGAGGGGCAATTTCACACCAAAGGTGGGAGTTGGATCAGGGTGGGAAAAGGAGTCTGGCTATCGCAAAGGGTTCAACCAAGGTCTGCTTAATAGAAATAAGCAGAAAGGTATGGAAAACTTGCGTAGCTAATCCCTAAACTATTATTGAAATTTAAATTTTTGTCTGAGAAAAGCAAAGGCTTTATCAGCTTGGGCCTAAATTAAGGGGAGGATTTGCATTGGTTTATAGTCAATTAATGAAACCTAATCTGAGCTGTAAAATTTTACCTTTTAGCAAAATGTAAATGTTATAAATTCAGCCAAATTCTGTAACTTTATACTCATGATTTTCCAGATTTTGGGGTCAGTTTCTGCCAGATTTTCTGCCCCTGGAGAGGTGGTTCCTCATCCCTGGCCGCAAAGCCAGAACCCGTTTCTGACCAATGACCTTGGAGAGGTCATCAGTTATCTTTAAGGGTTCCAGCCTTGACTCCAAGGGCCTATTTGACTTAGCCTTAGTGGGGCATTTCACACCAGTAAAATGCATTAACTGTGACATCAATCCCTGCAAAGTTACAGTAGGGATCAACACCCAGCAGAGCTTAGCTCATTTAATTACATGGTCTACTATAATTAATTTTGTTTTTAATTAAAAAGTACTCCACCATATGGATCACATATCTGATAGAGGCCTGCCAGATGTAACCCCAAGGTTATCATTTAATATTGGAGCTATTTTAAACGCCTTGGCATCTATTTCCAAGATTTATGTGGTTAAAACTTTACCAGAAATGGCATTAAAGGTTAAACCCTGACAATCAAAATTAACATCTAGACAAAATGAAAGGCAGACCTCACTAGGTGGAGTCCATGTCCCCTGCCCCTAAGATTCCACTAAGGAAAAAACCTGATAATTGAAACCAACATCCAGACAAAATGAAAGGCAGACCCTGCTACAATGGAATCCATCCCCCTGCCCCTAAGATTCCCCTAGGAAAAACTGCCAAAGTGCCAGCTGGCAAGGATCCCCAAAAGATCCAAACCTGGAACTGTTTATTAAATGCCAGGATTATCACCAAGAACTTACTGTGGGAACACCACTCATTAAAAAGTGAACGCTGACAAATCTATCCCCAGGCTAGGATTGGTTTATGCCTGACTTATCAAGGATAGTTTGGTGTGGACTGAAGCCAATGATTCTCAATTAACCTTTTAAGGAACTATCCCCCCCTACAATCTATCTTACCATTTGATCAACGGCTGATTGAGTGAAAACCCAAAGGAAGTAGCCATCACATCCCAATTTGATTCAGCTTGTTGCCTACCCAACAGATGCCATCCATGAGAAAACCAAAAGTATTAATGCTTAATATTGATCTGCCAACATAAATTAGGTGGTAGCCAACAATGCTACCCCCAACGCACCTGCAAAAAACATTTGTCCAAAAAGATATGCTCATGTAAATAGGTATCTCTGCCCACAATATCAAACAGTGGGAAGCCCTGAAATTTCCCTACTCTATGGCCATCTTAGGTTATGAAGGAAATTACCCCCACAACAGCTGCTATATGACATAAACACTTTTTTTTTTTTTTACAAGCGCTGCTAAAGGGGTGGCTTGACACCCAGATCATGATAAAGATAGTGATTTGTTTCAAATCGTTGCAAATCTGTATTGAGGATACCAATAAATGGATGAAGCTGCCTATTGACCACTGTACAGTGGAAGCAACCATCTGAGAGGGCCTCAAGCCCACTGGCACCAAAGCTTGGCTTAGCTGGGATTGACATTCACAATATGATGGAGTAAAATAAGGAAAAAATTTTCAAAACTGCCCTTGGTGTTAGGATTCTTCTTTTATTGGGGGAAGCTCTGACTAGGGGTTGCAACTCACCCACGGGCAAATGCCAGATTGGGCTCCCCAAAAACTTAAGTTGAGCCTGATCCAAAGTATTGGGGATCCACCAAATATTATTTAATTATAATTAAATAATTGACACCAGTAACTATTACTAAGAATGTTTAAACATCAATCAGGTTACAGTAAGCCCACCTTGGTGCTTGCACCCCAATCAACTACCCTTTTGGATTACCAGCGAATTAGGTTGAGGATGGTACTGCTCCCCTTGTATTATTATTACTTATCTCAATTGCCAACTGATGCCAAGATCTCCCTATCCTGAATCCTTTTCTTCCCAATCCCACTTTTAGCCTTGAGTTCATATATATACCTCATGGCTTATCCTAATAAAAGTACCGTTCTCACAATCTCTTTTCCTATTTTATCTTACCTTGGCCTTTAAGACCTATTAACTGGCTGGGGGCTTTGGGGCCCCGATCTAATAGGGGCTGGTTAGGAGTTGCTCCCCCATGTCCCAACAAATTGATGCTCCCTGTCAGGTGCCCCCAAGTTCCCCATGAGTCTAATCTCAATAAAGGAGGAGGGGCAGTCACTGCCAAGGGCCTATGGCCCAGAGCCTAACCTGGGCCTAAACAACCCAGGTGGTACGACCTGTCCTGGCCCCTGATCTGCTGTTTTGGCAGTCAAACCAGGATGGAAGCAATAGGATCAGTTGTGGGTTCCCACCAACTGGCCTGATTCTGAATACTGGGCAGCCAAGCCCAGGTTACCCTAACCCCTGCCCAAAGTGGGCAAGCCAGGATAAAGAGGGACTAAGGGTCCCCCAAAAGCATAGTAGGATCCAGTGGGCCAACACCGTTGATCTGAATCTCCAGGGTTGATCCCCAATACCAGCTCTCATGCTGATTCTGGCTCCAAAGCCAATGTTGGGATCTAGTCCCAATGCCAGGCGTCATCTCCAATGCTGGGACCTCTTCTTGATGCCAGCTCCAGCGCCAATGCCAGGTGTCAACCACAATGCCAGGACCTCTTTCCAATGCCAGCTCTTATTCTGATGCCAGAACCTAGTCCTAATGCTGGGTGTCATCCCCAATGCTGGGACCTCTTCCCAATGCCAGCTCCAGTGCTGATGCCAGGTGACATCCCCAATGTCAGGACCTCTTCCTGATGCCAGCTCCAGCGCCAATGCCAGCTCTCATGCCAATGCCCACGCCTTGGCTCTGACCCTAGCCAATGCTTAGAGGGGGTTCTGTTGGGATTCTCCTTTTATTGGGGGAAGCCCTGACTAGGGGCCACAACTCACCTACAGGCAAATGCCAGATTGGGCTCCCAATTAACTTGGGTTGAGCCTAATCCAAAGTATTGGGGATCAGCCCAATAATATTTAATTAAAATTAAATAATCAGCATAGATGACTAGTGCTGAGGATGTCAAAACATCAATTGGGTCATGGTGGAATCCCATGTTGGCGCTCACACCCCAATCAGCTACCCTTTCAGGATTCACTGGAAAATTATGCTAAGGATGGTCCCACTCCCCTGCAATAATATTTTTTATCTCAATCAGCAACGGATGTTGAGATCTTCCTATCCTGAATCCTTTCCTTCCCAATCCCGCTTTTAGACTCAAGGTCATATAAATACCTCGCAGCTAATTCTAATTAAAGTACCATTTCTTACAATCTCTTTTTTTTCTTATTTTAGCTTACCTTGGCTTTTAAGGCCTAATAACTCGTTGGGGGCTTTGGGGCCCTGATTTAATATGGGCCAGTTAGAAGTTGCTCCCCCATGTCCCTACACTTATTAAAAAGCTAAGTGGTATTGCTGATGTATCTTAATACAAATATCAAGCACTTCCCAACGCTTTACTTGCCTTTAACTGGGCATGACATTCCATTACTGCTTATGGCACTTGAATGATAAAATACCACATTATACCCCAAAGAGAATCTGCCATAGATTGAAGTTGGTTTTAATGATCTTAAAGCCTTACACTGGCCATCTACCCACATTTCACCTGCTACCACATCTGACCTACTCAATACCAGTTGGACAAAGGAGAAGGTGGTGAAAAAGGGGCCCTTCCAGGACTGGTTGCCGGATGACACCATTAGCTGAAGCACAAACAGCTTCACCCCCTTGAAACAAAGTACTGGATCCATAATGTGACAGTATTGACCAAGTCCACAACTGGGCAAACCTGGGTGTCACCATGGCCATCTATAATACCCTATGTGAATGCATCTTCACTCTAGATAATCTAAAAAGCCCTATGTGGCGGCACATTCACTCCAAGCATTAAGTAGTCTTAAGAGATCATGCTCCCATGGACAAAGTAGCAGACTAGGATGCGTCAGGGTTTACCCACAAAACTGCTCAACCCTGGATTGAATCCATAGATATCAGCCCAAGCAGTGGCCGTGATGCCTGGGGTTATGACTTAAACTCAGATTATAATGGTTACAAATTAGTGTTGAATTTGATTTAATTTGGGATGAAATAGTCATTCCCTTAACCATCCTTGTGGCTCCTTATGCCACTGAAGGCTTCACTTGTCAAAGCCAACCAGTAGTGTGATGCAGAGGTGCCTGCCAAAACAGCACGCATGTTTATTAATGCCAGGTGGAACAGTGTAACCATGAAGGGCTGGTGCCAACCAAACTTGATCACC
The DNA here is from genome assembly GCA_022478985.1 of Massospora cicadina. Classification (NCBI taxonomy): domain Eukaryota; kingdom Fungi; phylum Entomophthoromycota; class Entomophthoromycetes; order Entomophthorales; family Entomophthoraceae; genus Massospora; species Massospora cicadina. Next base: position 29,505 of record JAKSZP010004184.1, on the reverse strand, counting down.
CTCAATTTCCTGCAAAAATACCACCACTTAGCATGCATCCCAAAGCTTCCCTCCATTGGTATAGCCTTGGCTTCTTTCCCAATGATGAACAAGGATAACTGGAACTTGAAATTAAGCAGCAATGATATATGGGATTAGCAAGTGGGGCATCAATATGCACCAAGTTGAGGCTTTCAAGAGCCACGGCTTTAGTCTCAAAAAGTTGATAAGCTGGATTATAAAGGGGAAGATGCCAGCTGAGGCTCCAAAGCTCTTAACAAAAATAATACAGCGCTGCACCCACTGTAAACTTTTTGACTATTGTTTTCTGTAGTCTTGAGTTTACTGCACAGGTTTAATATGCGTTGTAAAATAATTATTTGATATAGTTAATTATAAATGATTAGATTGGTGCTAGTATGAAGTCTAACACCCTAGTTGAACCTTCAGCCAAAATGGAGTAATGCTGTTTCCAACGCTCTCTTCTAATTTAGAAGGTATTGAAAAAAATGAGGTAACTCTTCCATCTAACGCTTTCCTCTTGGTGGGACTTGATACTGGAAATTATTTTAATTTATGTTAAGAGGTTTTTAGTTACTCTCTTGACACAGAAGCCCGTGGAGATCAAAACATTAACAAATATCTGAATTTACTGGATCATTCTAAACGTTACTCTCAAAGGTTAATTACAACAGATGTAAAAACAGACTAAATTTTAAAGTATTTGATTCTGAACTAATAATTATTAAAAATGCTAGGGTTTAAATAGACAAAAAATGCACAACTTTTCAGTTGACTCACTGAAAATCAACTGATTGTTCTCTCAAAACTTTTGAACCTTAGGATTAACTTCTAACTAATGTCAGAAAACTTCACCTTAGTTAATTATCAGTAGTTTAACCTTTATGTATTAGCAGTCATCCATTCCTGTAAAGAGCTCTACACAGATGTTATAAGGGCTGCGTTGTCTGGTTATAACTACTAACTGCCACCAAAAAAGCGTTAAAAACGTTTTGGTAGTTTCAAAAACCGCCCTAATCATTTAGTCTGAGTTTAGCATCATATTAATCTGACTATCAGTTATTAAACCCTCATTGAATTACCTAATTAACATCATTGGGGTTGATCCCCAATGAGAATTAAGCAATCTGGCAGATCTTCTCAATACACATTAAATGAAACAAATCATTGGATTATACCATTTGTTTAATTATGAGCAATGATTAGATTAGCAATCATTGCCAAATAATAGATTATTGTTAACAATCTTTGAAATACTTATTCTGTAAGCAAGATGGATAATCTGGTCAACCAAAATTAAAACACCCACCCAACACAAAGAGCCAATGTGCAATGGTGTCAGCAGCCATATTGGTTTCAGTTGCTTCATCATTAGTGGCATATTTTATGACCATCAAGTGTTGAGGTTGTACCTTAATATGCCATCCACATTCACAATTAGTTGGTCAAGGAGGAGAAGTGGTCAGACCTGATTGTGATCATGTATCAGAAGAAAGACAGGGTCCTTTCAGGCTTTGACTATGATCACTACTGGGTGCTGGAACTTGCCTACATCAATACTTCAACCCAAGCAATCTTATTGCAAAAATCTTCTGGAGGCTAGCACCAAATACAAAGATTCTTACCTGTGAATGGAAGTGACCTGTTACGTAAACCAAACAGACTGTTGGTAATTTCTACACCCTGCTAATGGACCACAAATGCTAATAAACCCACAAGGTGACCTGAATGAACTTGTTGTACTATAGCAAGGTTCATGAGCTACACCAAGCTGGCAATGGGTATATCATCAACTTTCTCTTACCCCATACAGTAGTTGAACATTATGAACCTGCACTCTGGATGAAGGCAGATAAAATTGCCCTCCCTAGATTTATCTGCATCCTGGGCCTCAATTGCATAGTTGACATCAGATAGGAGGATATGAATTGGGTGTGCCAATCCTGCTACCAGACCAGACATATGATTTCCCAGTGCCATCATAAAAGGGGGAAATTGCCTCCTTAAATATAATTATAATCTTGTTGCCAAGATCAGTAAAGTCAGATCAAATGATTTCCTTTGGCCCAATGCCACGGGATAGCTTCCATACACTCTCATAGAAGTCACAGATATGAAACACCAACGACAAGAGCTTAAAGCTGCTCATAAAGGAGGCATGGGAATGTGAGGTGGCAAAACATCCTGAGGCTGAAGATGAGCCTTTTAACAACCCAAATCTGGAGGCTTACAGGAAAATAGGGGAGCAAGCCCTGAGGCTATAAGCGCACCACCCAACCCAGGTGTGGGACAAAAAAGAGGAGGAGATCTGGCTTAAGGCAGGGGCAAGGATGTACCCAAAAAGACTTGCAAGGCAAAGGTCATCAAAAAAGTGACAATATTTGCCAACCCCCCAGCTAGCACCCCATCAACAACCCTTCAGCTGGCAATCAGTCAAACTCAAACTATTATAAATAAGGCAAAAATACCCAATCTGTTCAAAAACTATCTGCAACTCCAAAAGTCACCTGGTGTCCACTATCAAGACATCCACCTAATCCACATCTCTAAAGGATCAACCAAAGTTTGTGTTAAATCTGGCACCCCTAAAAACCAATAAAGAAATGGAGATGGTAATTGAATTCCGCAGCTCACAAAATGGCTGGCAAAAATACCTTTTTTTAACTAATTTCCCTTGCTGATCATCTGCAGCTTCTCACATCACATCAGCTTCCACCACCATTAAAAAACCTTCTGTCCGCAATTTTATCCACAAGCCTGATAAACCTTATAAACATAGGTCAGACAACTGGGAATGATCATCAAAACCACAAATGATAAGGAAATGGATAGCAATTGAACAAGAGTGTCGAAAATACCCACTTGAAACCCAACATCAATAAAATCAACCTGATATCTATTTTGGAGACACAAGCATACAGCCATAAACAACTGGTACCAAACATAACAAATGATGCCAAGCATTACCCATGGCCCCTCCAGATCAGGCGTCAAGCGATATAGATGGATAACAAAGCAATAGTTGCTTTAAATAAGAAACTATAACTGGAGGTTGTGGAGGAGACACATGATGGTCAAATCCTTGTGGCCAAAACCACCGTTAGTGACACAAGCAGAATCTTAGTGTGATATCAGTTTATGCATCACCAAAGCCCCACATAACTGAACATTTTTGGAAGTTTCTGTTGATGGTACAAACCAAGAGGGCTATGGTAATAACAGGAGACCTGAACTGCTGGACAAACGCGAGCTTGGGTATTTTACTGACACAAAAATGTCCTAACAGTAAGGCTAATAATATGTTAGACTATCTAGTATACTATAGGATGTGCCTCATAATAGACAAAGAGGTAAATGGCCCAGCAAACCTTATGAGGTGGATGTATGACAGCAAAAATGAGCTGAATTTTAGTTCCTGGATAAAACATGTCCTGGTCTTACCCAATCATAAACCTCTGACCTCAAACAACAAGTTGAGCACCAATGTGGAGAGCAACCACATGATTGATCAAGTCACTATTGATCTGGGTGAACCCAAAAACAGTGAGAGTGACATAACGCTGTCAACGCTGAGAGAACAAAATAGCGCCAGACCATTAAAGAGCTTTTATTACATCTCTGCTTATCTGAATTGGAAGACTGGGATGTATCCTTTAAAACACTGAATGAAAAATAATGAGAAGCTAAATTTTGACAACAATAATTAAGAAAAATCATAAAGCCTAAAAGCGAACTGCTGCTGTGAAACAGCTAAAGGATGCTGTGGAAACCCTGAGGCTCTTGTAGTGGAAAGCAAAGATTAATGGAGCGACTATTGAAAGATGAACATTGGTACCAAGCTCTACTCAATAAACAGGACTCCAAGCGCCAAACAAATGCCACCTACTGGCACCAAAGCCTGTCGTGGATTGTGAACAAAGAGAGCATAGTGAGCTTAAAGGAAATCAGATCCTTGGCTAAGATATGGCAGGTCAAAACTCCACCTAGCAATATATTAACTAACCCAAAAAATTAAGGCTGAATTTTACCACTTATAAGCAAAATTTTCAATACCACAGAACTGTGCACCAGTGACTAAATCCCTTTTTGGCCTGGCCAATTAGACCACAGAAGTGTTTTTCCAAAGACAAGCGCAGCCTCCTCACTGAAATATACATTGCAGAAGTCAAGAGAGCACTAAAGTAGTCACCAAAAGGCAAGGCGTCAGGTGCCTACAACATGTGTGTGTAAAAGTTTAATAAACCACAATTTCATTATGCTGGCTTTTACCCATATGTACAACCACTGCCTGCAAACCAGGAGCCAAAAATAGGTGGCCAGGAGACCTGGATTGTGATCCTATAAAAGAAGGGAAACCGTTGGAGCCTTTTAGAACTGGTACCCAATAGCTATACACATGATAACTACAAGCTCCTCACAAATATTTTATTAAACCACCTAATGACCACGGTACAGCTCACCTCCATAAGGCTAAACATTGGTTCATCAAGGGGTAAACGGTTTGGGACAGTATTATCAAAAACTAAAACCTTCTGCAGATTAAGTGAGGATCTGAGAATGGCTATATTATGTTATTAACCATGAGGAAGGCCTATGATTGGGTATCATGGTCTTTACTGCATGTGGTGATACAAGCAGATCGAATTCCCAACGGTTTTCTATCCAGATCTTAACTTTATATTCAGGACTTATGACAAATGTTATTGTTTCCAAAACTACCAAAGATGCAATCCCTATTGGGCAGGGCCTCTTTCAAGGCAATATCATGTCCCCTATCTAATCAACTTTACCACAAACATCCTGTTGCCAGCATCAAAAAAGCTCCAGGATTCGTCCACCCCAATTAATGAATTACTAAAATCAGGTCTTTAATGACAACAAGTTTGTATAGATTGATTTTAAAAGATGATAATATGGCATTGAGGAGCTTTTTGGATCCTACCAATTGGCGTCAAACACTAAAATTAATGCTGAGAAAACCGCCATAGTAGGTATTAGCAGTCTAAAGTTCAACCCACTTGCAGTCTAACTACCCTGCATCCAACACAGATGCTCCACTACCTGAAGATATTATTTAATGAAAAAGGTCTGGTGGTTGAGGTGATGGAACAAACGGTGCTAACCAGTATGTTGGCTCAAATGGCCTGCAAGAAGTATGCATGTCTGAACCTCAAAGGCAAAGTGCAAGCAATCAACATCTTCATCCTTTCAAATTTCTAGTATGTTTACCACATGCTGTTAGTGATCCCAATATTTGAGCAAAAAACAAAGAAGTTCATCCACTCTTTCCACTATTAAAAATGAAAAAGTAACGCTGATAACCATTGAAACTCTGTTCAAGCCCAAATGAGAAGGGGTATGGGCCAAATAAATTTTGAGACACAATACTGGCGTAAGGTTCCCCTCCATGGCCATCAGGCTGGACAAGATGCTACATTCCTTTTAATCAAGAAAGGGAATTTCCACTGAGCACTGCCTCTGGAGAAGATAGCAGACTTGGGGAACACCCTTGATGAGCTGTGGGTGGCCGCTGCCCTCCTAGCATAAGCTCACCCTGAACCCAAGCTAGCGGGCATCCCATCCATTTCATCATTACCAAATATGCCATCTCATACATAGACAAGTTTAAGGACTTTTAGCAAAAGTCTATAAGCAAACTAGCAGATTGTGGTCAAATCCCTAAAAACGAAAAATTATCACGCTCCATAAAGGGAAAGTCTTGAGAAAATGAATTAATTGTCTCATGGATGCAATGATTGAGAAAACTCTTAAAAATGAGGAAACTTTGAAAGAGATCAGACTATAAAGTTTGGAACACGCAAAAGTTGTTAAAAATCTTCAAGCCAAAGCATCAGATGTGTTATATGCTGTATCCATATATTAAGGCCCAGAGAATAATAAAAGACATAAGAAACAACCCCAGACTAGTTTTGTTGTACTTGGTAATGTTTGATGGTCAATCAATTTTGGTAAATTTTTAGACACCCCTAACCCCCATATCAATACAAGATCCCAACACTATGTCTATAGTAGAGTGCTGGGTTATTTTTAGTTTTCTTAATAAATCAATAATCTAAGATAGAGAATTTTTTAGTTTCTATTAAGATATATAGATTCTGCCCCCAAAAAATTGGTGCAACCTATAGAGAGCCCCACTAGTTGTTTTTGGTAATAGTAATGGACATTTCTCTAATGTTCTCAGTACAAGTGTTTCTCAATGGGAAGAGCCAAAGAATTCACCTCAGAAAGCTATCCCACCAAATCCCTGGCCATAATTATGAGAACACTGATCCCTGCTCTGAATTAAACTTTCAGACCACTAACCTAATGCATCATACCTAAAAGCCAAATCATGAAAATACCGCGGCAGACAGAAGCATCAAAAAGGATACTAGCAGATCAAAATTGGAGATACAGCAGCTGCAAACCATTACCAGGTGCACGCTCAGGCCAATCCAATTACAAACCCAATAAAGGATGACAGACACAGCCACCACCAACTATATTAAGTAGCCTCTACTCATTGCAAGAGGCGTGGGTGAGATTATTGCCAATCCTTAGCTTAGTGTTTTAAACGGAATTGTTGTTCATATATCAATACCTCTTGCACCTTTCCATAAACAAATCCTATTTCTAAATACTTATAACAGCGATGCAGTGTGGACTATGGATGCTATCATGAGTATTAGAATACCCCAATAGAAGTTAAGTCTTTCCTTGGCATGTCAGATGTCTGACACCTGGTGGATATGGACCAAGTCAATCCTTCACATGATGCAAATGTACGATTACTGCATGGATCTAGCATGGGTGTCAACTGGGCCTAGACCTAGAGATAACCATAACTCATACATTGCGCTCTCTATGGAATTGGATGGCGACCCAATCAAAACTGCCTATCAGCAGAAGGACCCCTAACTTACAGCTATGCAATTGGGTGGTTTTCTTAGGCGTCTGGTCGTTAAAATTGAGAGGAAGGATGCTGACCATATTTGATGGGATATCAAATACTGAAATTCAAAGATGAACTTGGCAACAATGGGGGAGGAGCACAACTGAATTGGAGACAGATATGTGACAAGAAAACCCATTTTGTAAGAAAAATCCAATTGAAGTTGAGTAACTACCTCAAAGTGTAAGCCAAACCCACCATCAAGACCCAGAATCTTTAATGACTGGGCGAAGGAGAGTATTATATCAACTAAACCCTCAGGGAGGTAATACAGAGACTCAATTGCATATTAGTTTCCACAAACCAGCGTTTGATAACATGGAATATTTGCATCAGGATAATCAAGATGGGCAAGCACTGCTGCTTAATTACCTTCCAAATACTTCCCAGTGTACACCAAAAGTGAGGCAGACATAGACCTCCAATATCTCAAGTGCGCCATATCTAAGCAGTATTGCTCAACATTGAGGCACCTAATATCCAGCAAACAATTTTTTTCAGATTTAAATCCTTTTCATGACCTGTTTTTTGCAAAAAAGCTGCAATACAAAATCAATTCAGCTCCAAGCCTTTTTTATAAGTACTATACTTGTGTTTTACACTCAGAAATTGTGGCTAAGAAATTGAGCCATGAGCGCCCCATTACAAAGGTCTATTTAAAAAATATTTAGATTTTCTCCAATCAGCTCGTGCAGATCATAATCCTCTTGCACTTTTCTGCGTTTCTTCAAAGCCTCATGCCTAAATTTACCCATATTGATTGTCAAACAAGATGAGGTGACTTCAAGCTATAAGCTCCAGTGGCTTGTAAGCCTATCAATTTTAGAACCATGACAGCAATGGAGATCACTGATCAGTAATGGTTGCTAATGATAACCAATTTTTTTAGTACTAGATGGTCCCAACTAATGATAACCAGTTAGTGGATCCATCTCACGCTTTTATATGGACAAAAACCCCCATTCCACTCTTTTATCTTATCCTTGTTTTTGTTTTTATTTTTTAATAAATTTTGAAATAAAAAAGGTAAAGAGTTCTTATAAAATTAAAAAAAAACAGAAACCAGCCAAGTTATAGAGGGTTTGGTTTATATAATGTGAAAAATTTAGTCAATAAATAATGTATATAGCTTTTGCACAATTATTGATGCAGAGAGAACTTCACTTTACAACCCCAACTACCCCCAAACCCACTAGCGCATTGATCTTTTTATTGTGTGCCTGAACTCATACCCTTTGCCAAACACCAACTCGCCTAATATGTCAAGGTGATGCACACTGCTGGTCCCATTTATGAGGATAACCCTCACCTCCTTCTCCTTCTGTCCCACACCGCTAGCACTCCAGCCCCCTTTTGTTCTCCTTTGCCAGCCACCTGAAGCTAGCGCCAGATGAAAACCCCCTGAAACCTCTTCCCTTCTAGAATAATTGCTTAAGCTAATGTTGCGGCACCATGCTACCTTTTTATCTAATAATCCCTTTTTTGTCATAACACAAAAAAAGATGCATGTGGGCCCCCCTTGGGTTGGGCACCACCAGTACTAAAAAATATTGTATATGGCTTCTAATACTTAGACCTTATAAAAATACATAGCAATAAATTTTACTTAAAATATGATTTTTAAGTCTAAAGTGGTGATTCACAAAATTTTTCACAAATGTACCCCTTCACATTGCATTGTTTGCCTCTAGACCCCTTCTCATCATAAAAAGCTAGTTTAGTCTAATTTTATATTTGAAACTTTATATTAAATGTATTAGAATTAAGTATATATAGTTGCTATCTTCAAGTTTTTGTGTGCTTAAAGGGCACCTAGTGAGCTCAACTTTGCAGGATGAAACCTGGGATATTTCCCCGCTGCACTAGGGCTGCACGAATCTAAGCACCATAGAAGTGGGCCTGACCACGGGTGGGGTGGCTTACACCACCCCAAAACTGAAACATTCTTTACTATTTGGTATACCAGGTAACAAAGGCTAACCAGCCAGTTTGGAGTTATGCCTCCCTATCCTTATTGCAAGAGAGAGACCATACTAACCCCAAAAAGTGAGCCTTACTTGAGGAAAGAGGATTTTTCATAGTTTTCCACGGCTATTTCTAGCCGCTGCATGACTATGACCAAGGAGCTTGTCACTTGGATTCCTTATGTAGGGAAGTAACGTTGGTTTCTGGTAAGCCATAGACCTTACATCACCTCCTTTCACATCATATGCCAAATCATGAACCCCCTTATCTACAATAAGACTTAGAGGAGAATATGCAATCAGGATCTTTGGCTGTGCAAGATGACCAGAAGATAACTTACACCTTAGTTGGTATGCTTCATACCATAGGAGAACACTTCTCCACACATCTTCAGCTGTTGGACACTCTGTGAAGATATGTTTTGCTATCTCCTCCCCTCCATATGCCTTATAGGCATACCGAAGGTCATCCTCCTTATAAGTACTTCACTTATGCAGAGTCACCCCAGTGACCAAAATGTTACTGCAGAGTTTGAAGAGAAAGTTCTGAACTGGTATAGACCAGCATCCCTTTAATTTCTTCCCCCACAGGCCCATCAGGCCATGCCACTTTTAGCAAGTGATCTGGGACAGGAACGTTGAGAAAGATATTTGTCCTGTAGTTCCTGAATCTTGGTAGCTGTAAACTCTGAGAGGCAGACACCATCAACACCTCCCACCTTTAGCCACTCTTAAAGGAAAAAGTGGCTTTTCTATCTGGGGGTACCTCAAACCTTTTCTTCCTTGTGGGAACACCCGCCGATCCTGCCCTCCAAAACCTTCTAAACAGGCTTCCCCATCCTCTAATTCAGTCATAAAAGGAATTAATTTCCTCCAGCAAGAAGGCAGTTCAGTTGCTTAAACATCACATGCATTCCTTACCAGCAACTTGGAGGCACTGGAAACATTGCTAGCTGCTTCCACCATAAGCACTCTCCAGCCATCATCATGAAGGATTACCCCAGTGAGGCACCCCAATGAAGTGCTTGAAGGCCTTACGCAGATGAGGCTTCATCTCCAGTCCCCAGTCTCCTCACAAAGGGGAATTCCCAGATCCTTTCAACGGCCACTCTCCACCCTCTATTCTCCCATTGTTGCCTGACCAAGCTTTAAAGCAATCCTTCCAGTATCCTAGTAGATTCCCCGCTCTTGGTATAGCCCATTGATTGATGCCTTAGTTAACACCAATTTCCTTGTTGTTTTTGTCTCTGCAAGCCTTAGAAAGGTAGTCCTCCACTATTGGAAACCAACAAATAGACTTTTCCTCTATGGCGACCCATGCAATCCACTTCAACAGAAGTGCTTTGATAATACTCTCAGCGTTAATAAGATCAATGCCCCTCCTCTTCACCTCCCAGCATAAATTAGAATAACTGGTCTTTGATGCTCGCCCCTGCCAGATGAATTGGATTACTGAACTCTTTATTCTTATTATTAGAGATGCCAGCGGTGGAACAAATCTGGAAATGTACCAAAATTTGGAAAGAATGAAATTGTTAATGCCAATGACTCTGCCCTGATATGATAAATTGAGCCACTGCCATTTCCAAGAAGTTTTCCTAAAGTCACTTTCAAACTTTGCCATATTTTTTATGGTGACATTCGCCCAAGGATGGGACACCCAAGGTACTTAAACTCATTTCTCGTGCCTTTCAGGGGATTTAGATCTTTGGTGCTACATCCAATGTCACCATTCCACCAATGAGCCAAGCCTTGGATAATTGACAGATTGATCTTTGCGTTGCTTGAGTTTTGGTACATTTCAGAATGTTCACCACCACCTCCTCCTATGACAAAACAAAAGTCCGCATATAATTTACAAACATTGAGTGTGAATAATCTCCCCATCAAAGGTAATTTCTTCCAGTCCAACTACCTGAGAGCCACTGAAAGGGTATCTATTGTAAGAACAAACAACAAGGGAGATAGAGAGTCTCCCTGACGCACGCCCATAAATGCCTTAAAAGGGTGGTAGAGGACCCCTTTGATATTGACTACCAATGAGGCTTCCCCATAAATCGCTTTAATCAGCCTTAACAAGCGCCCTTCGATTCTAGCTCTACAAAACAAATTCTAAAAAACTCCTAATCTACCTGATCATAAGACTTCTTGATCAAGAACAGTAGCCAGCCCCTCTGGTCATACTGTTTAATTTTTCATTCTTCTACCAAGTGAAGCAGCATAAAATTGTTCATAAATGAATGTCCTGAAATAAACCCAACCTGTTCTTTCCCAACAACGTCCGCCACAACCCCTTTAGTTAATTGTTTAGGATCTTCATCAAGATCTTATAGTCAACGTTAATCAGAGTCAAAGACTGATAGTTCCCCTTAAGTTTAGAATCGCCCTTCTTATACACTCACCACCACTACGCCTTTTAAAATGCCAGCTTGATAGTACCAGAGATTAAGAGTTGATTGTAGAGCTCAGAAAGTATCTCAGACATTTATTACTGAAAATTGTAGAGCTTAAGGATCAACCCATCCTCCCCTAGAGCCTTGCATACTTTCCACTGTGGATGGTGACTGAGACCTCTGACTTAAAGATCTTGCTACATAACAGCTTCTGAGTCTCCATTGGCATTACCCAATCTACTCGTGAGTACTTTGGTTGCCTCTGGGTCATTCTCAGTAAGTTCCGGTCAGAAACGTTCTAGTTTCCAATCGCCATATTACCTTAGGCTTTACGCTTTTGATGGCAAATATCCAGCGTGAGCTGGACTCACAAGGTAGGTGTTAGTGCCTCATGCAACTAACCCATTAAACCTCAGAATTAGGTAAATTTAAAGAAAGACAAAGATGAAATAAGTAAGCAAGGTTTCAAACCCTGGAATTAACCTTATTTTATTATTACTGAGTAAAAGGTCACAGATGAACAGGATACTTTAATCTGATGCTTCAAACACAACAAGGAAATGACAGAGTAATTAGAGGGAGGAGGACCTGAAAACCCAAGTTTTTATTAACACAACAAAAACATGTTGTTTTACGGATCACCAGGCAAGATAAGGTAAGGGCGGCCCCAAGGCCACCAGAGAAACCCACGCAAGAGTGGCAATCAAGAGAGAAAGTTGTACAAAGTTTGGAATTGTGCAGGCTCACATTAAAGGTCGTCCTTCTGGGACCTCAACCAGACTATTGATTAGGCTCACAAGAGCTTAATCAATAGTTCAGGCGAGGCACAAATTCAGTTTCTGAACCCAACAAGCACCAAAAATTTATTAAAATGAATTGACTCAGTACTTGGAAATTCAAAACCTGAGTCAAAATGCAACGAACGGATTAATTCCATTTGTTACAAGTGGGGCCATAAAGGTCCTCTAGTAAGACTTGGACACTTCATTCATTTGAGATGTATCCTTCACCTCAGTTACTCTTTCACAGAGTGACAAGATCCTTGCTTAGGGTATGAAAGCCCCTACTGCCTTGTGAAGTAGGGCCACATTGCTGTTAGAGTCCTAATAACATTTAGATTTCCTTTTTTTGAGGCAATCCACCATGAAGGCTCTCTCTATTTCGCATACAATTCAGTCCTGGCCATGTAGGCAGATGCCTCAATGACTGCAGCCTTCTTGCAGAATCTCGAAGCTCCTCTCCAAGATCTCATACCTCAAACGCATGGCCACTAGATGCTTCCCAAAGAGTTCACATGCCGCCTTGAGATCAGCCTTCATCTTCAACCATTTTACTGGTGCATCTGGCTTCCCTACAATCTGGCTTCTACAATATCACCTTCTTACTCATGATTTACCGCAGTGGAGATCACTTTAGGTGTTCATAGCTTATTCTCCAGATCCCTTTCCCCACAGAAGCAACCCAAGTGTCACTTATCTGCTTTCTAGGAGCCTGTGGTACAAAACACCTGGATCATGATTCCAAATGATCAACTTGCAGCAGCTCAGGAGAGGCTGGGGCACTGACACAAGGTCAATGATGGATAAATGATCACTTGAACGTGAGTTTTCTCAGTCTCCCCTTCCTCGCCATGACCCACTCTCCACACATCCAGTAGGCTAAAGTCAAACTTCAAACTGGCCACCTAGTGCGCTCCAGAATCAAAGCTACAGTTACCTGAAGCCCAACCCTGCCATCCCTAAAGCAGACACAGTTCATGTCTCCCCACAGCACTACTGATCCCCCAATGCCTTCATCCTGGATCCTCAGTTCAACCTTCTGAAAAAGGCCGCCTTTTAGACCCAGAATTGGGTGCGTATATTTTGATAAACCAAATTTATTTCCTCTCCTAAAATTCATAATAATGCAACTGCTCTTCCTGAAACCAATACCCTTTTGTCCAACACCTATACCTTGTCCGCCCACCAGACCAAGGTACTCCTTTGGTTTCTCCCCCTCCCTCTTCCCCTCACTTAAGGGTGAGTCCAAGTTTAGTTGATCCACCAAGTAAGCATAAAATGATTGTTTCAGAGTAAATTAGTAAGCCTAATCCTCTTCCACCAAAGTTTGGACTTAGTCTTGGTGATGAAGCTTATATCTATCCCATGTTATTGCAATCTGAGTCTCACCCGCTGCTGCTTCCTGAGGACATTTAGACCCCACGCATTAACAAATTCAACCCTAATCGCCATAGGTTTGAAACCAAAGAGTTTTGGGTGTCAGGATCTTGGGGTCCCCATTTTCTTCCACCTCAGTTGGTTTAACAGAACCACGTTTCTTCCTCCTCTTTTCAAGTACTAGACTGGGCTGGGGTAAGGCTGCTTGGTCATAGTATCCACCGGAATCTTAGCCTTGCCAGGATTCTTGACTAACCCCTCCCCTTTTGTTGGAAGCATTGGGTAGAAGGCGATGCACCACTATTGTTAGCAGGCAGCACACCTCTTACCTCCGCCTCTTCCCCTATGGGCCTAGCACGCTCCATACCACCTACATCCATTGTGGTAGCTCTCCTCTTTTGCAATTGGGTGATGGCGAGGACTCCATCCATTTGAGAGGTGACCTACTCCAGAATGTCCTTTGAAGATTAGCCAAAGTGGCGCTAAGCTCAATTTTTGCCAACAGTTTCCCACAACTTCTGAGTCCACTTTGACTCCTTACTGACCTTCTTGGCACTTTTCAGCATCTTGGTCACCACCTCCAAATTGGCGTTGACAGCCACAGCCACCTCCTTTACCTTTGATGATAAATCAGATAGTTTCTCCAACGCCTTCTGGAGAGCTAGCTTCTCTTTCTCTGTGGTCACCATGGGTGGCTTCCACTCTCTAGACTCATAAGGTTTGGCTACTGCTGCAGGAGGTTTAGCCTGAGGACAGTTATCTCTTAAATTCCTCATCAGGCCACACAAGAAGCACCTTCTCAGAGGTTCCACAGGGACACTTCAGGTCCCCACAGTTACTGAATGAGGCAACTCCCCATATGACTTTGAAAGTTTAACTTTCAAAACCTATCCCCAAAGCCTACCATAAACTTTTTCAAACTACCATCCTACTGCTTCAAGTTTGTCAGACATTTATATTTACAGACTAAAAATAAGAATGCTGTAGGTCGAGTTCTGCCAAAAAAGGGAAATGTCAGCAATTTTTGATATTCTAAATGTCATTAAAAGTTCATTTAATGATAGTAAAAATGTGAAAGTTGATAAAATTGGCCAAAAGTCCCTGGCCTATTCTTGGTGGAACCCCATTAATCAAGGAAACATTAGTTCAAAACCTGTAAGGGCACTAGTAAAATTGGCTGGATGGATTACTCTGACCTCACCATGGACTTTGGGGTTACCATTGGCAGGCACTCCCCTGACCTCAACAAAGTCCTTCAACGCACCTGTGTGGGAACCCCCCCTTTTATAGGCTTGGCAGGGGTCCCCCAAGGTGCAAGAAATTTCTCAGGCGGTGATTGGCTCAAGTTTATAAAAATGTTACCTCATGGGTATGTTTGGGCCAATCATAATTTCTCTTCCTTTGCTCTGCTGCCCTGATGTGAGTTCTGAGTTATGATATGCCATTCCTGCATATTTCCTAATTTGGACTCATGCAGGCTATTCCAAACATATTCCCAAATTCCCCCTTGACCTTCAACTTTACTTTAAATACTAGATAATCGGAGGTCAAGGAGTATCGTTTTCCCCTTATTGCATGGCTAATAAAATTATAAAAATCCATTTTTATTAGCACTCTTTTAATTTATTTAAATTTTAATAAAATTTTTGTGGAATCCAGCAGGCATCAAGCACCAAGTGAGCACAAATCAGCTGGATTCCCACAAAATGGTGCTCACTAAGGGGGATCCCTGTATTACCAGAATCATTGCTCTGGAGGAGCAACTTTCCAGTGTTTTGTCCCGCCTTAATGAGCTTGAGCAGCGCCTTTCCAGTTTCCCCCTTGTAGAAAAATTCACTCCTGGCGAAGAAAACATTAGTACATTTTTGTATGTGTATGAAGCTGCCATGTATGGCTCCACTGATACCCAAAAGTTTAAAACACCTTACCTTGTTTAAGCCGCCTAGCACAAGAGATGGTTGTTACTTACCTGAACCCTTTTCTCACTTAGGGAGAGGTGAAGGAGGCTCTCTTGGCTGAATTTAGATCCAAACAGAGTCTACTCAGGGAAAAACAGGCCTTTATGCGCCTTAGCATGTATGAGAATGAACCACTCTGTACTTTGCTGAACGATTTTACCTTGCTGCGCAAAGGTAACAACCTCTAACATGCTCACCCTGGATGATGCTATAGCCGCCCTGTTAAATGGATTAGCTTCTCAGCCCTCTCTCTAGCTAGGCATATTATCTCAGTAAAACGCCATTTCCAAAATATCCGCGATCTAAAGGAGGCGTTAGTAGATGTTGCTGATTTTCATTCATATGCAACAAGCAAGGAAGTTGAAGTGATCCCTCTAGTACTCACTATTAAGGAGCCACCGCTAGTTAATCAGTTGGAACCTGCTCCATCTGTGCGACCTAAAATGATTACTACTTCATCTTGTAAATCCAAATTCTGTAAGGTAGTAACAACCATCTGTCCGCACCAGCTCTCTAAAGCTGCTGTGCCTACCCCTCCAGCTAAGCTGGTAAAAGAGTGCCATAAGGCTATTTAATCTCCTGTGGCCATCTCTCCTACCTCCATCGTGGTCTTACCAGTTGTTGAGAATACTCTTGGGGACGAATCTGAGGGGGGTTATGATAATTTTGGTTACTACATATTTGGATCCCCTGCAGAGGTAGAGGTTCCTGATCACCTGAATGCTGGAGGAGTATATGAGACAACCATCCCTGAGGAAACATACCTCAGTCAAATCCTAGGGTGTCCACAAGTGATTGACACTGCCAGCGATGGTGATCAATTCTTAGCTGGCTTGATTCAACATCTTCAGTGTGTTCATCCCTTATGGTCCATCATGAATAACTACCCTGAGTCTGCTAAAAAGCTCACCTCCACCTTTTTGGCTCAAGGAGGCTTTAGCTTTGTTGCCTAACTTTGGAAGGACTCTCACTAAAGTTGAAGTAGTCATTCAAAAGGTCCATATCTTGGCCATCTTGGATACTGGCTCTCCATTCAACGTGATCTCCACTAAGCTTATCAAGAAGATCAAGTTAGCGCCTGACTTGGAGTACACGCAAGAGTTTGGAACTGCTGGCCTCAACAACACCTGGGCTATTGGGGCCTACTCTTCCCTTCCCATACGAGTTGGGAAGCTTATTTTATCTTCCCCTGCTGTGGCTTTAGATAACAATGAATATGATATGCTCATCGGCACTCAGTTTATGATTGAGTATGAGGGAATAATCGACCTGAAGCAAGGTTACCTCTCGTTACTTAACTATGAAGTTCCATTAGTATTAACCAATAAAGAGCCCAGTAAGCATGAATACCCTTGCCTGGTCAAATATCCCCTCTCAGCGATACCTTTATCATATACCACTTCTGGGCTCAACACAAAGAAGTTTCCTGATTCAGTGGATGCTAGAGAAGGATCCCTTTTTATGTTGCAGATGAGGTCATGACCAAGCCTGGTGAACAAAGAGTGGTTAACAAAAAATCACGCTTCATATCCCACGCCACCGTTTGTTGCACCTCGTTAGTATTGAGGGTGTCAGTCCTTTGGAGCCTTGGGTATTGCCTATCATCTAAACCCTGCTTATCAAAGGCCCATTACTTTGTTATTGAGGAACCTCACCTCCAAGGACATAGTTGTAAAAAACACCAGGAGATTGGCAGAGGCTTATTAATCCCTGTGGAGAACATTGAACAAATTCACTCCATTGGTACTATGATGGATATAGGCCTGCCAACGGATAACCTGGTATGTACCTTACCCAACGTCCATATCTTGGACAAGATGACCCCAGATGAGCTGAAAAAAGTTCATACTCTCCTTGATGATTATAGTGACATTTTTTCCAAATCCGATACTGACTATGACCACATGAAGGGTTGGTGCCACTCCATCGATGTGGGTGATGCCCATCCCATTCAGTCAAAACCTACTGCAAGTCCAATGTGGAAGAACAGCAAATGAGGACAGAACTTCAGCAATTACTCAATGCAGGGCTGTTAGTTCCTTCACAAAGCCCCTGGTCTCTCTCTCTCTCTTGTTAATAAAAAGAAGAATGGAGGACATCGGATAGTCATGGATTACTGCAGGTTAAATAGCCTCACAAAAAAGGATAGCTATCCTCTTCCTTGTATTGATGACACCTTGGCACAACTCTTGGGATCCAATTTCTTTTCTGCCATGGACTTAGCTAGAGGCTATTGGCAAATGTACCTTTCTCCTCAAGATCAGGAGAAATGCGCTCTTATCTGTAGTGAAGGTCTCTTCCAACCCACATGATTACCTCAAGGGTTGTGCAATGCACCTGCCTCTTTCCAGCGTGCAATAAATCACATTTTACGGGACCTCAAGTTGACTTGTGTCATTTTCTATATTGATGACATCACGGTGTTCTCAAAACCTTTAATGAACATCTTGATCACTTAAAGGAGGTGTTTCAACGGTTACGTCAGTCTAATATAAAGTTGAAGCCCTCAAAGTGTACCTTCTTCCAAAGGAAACTCAATTTCTCTGGCCACTCCATTTCTCAAGACGGTATTCAACCCATGCAGGACAAGGTCGAAGCCATCTCAAAGATACCAGCCCTAAAAAGCTACAGATATTCAGGTATTTTTAGGGATGATGGGATATTACCATCAGTTCATCCCTAAGTTCTCTCAACTCAGTGAGCCCCTTGTCTGACTACTAATCAAGAATACCCTTTCTATTGGGGTGCTGAGCAAAAAGCTGCTTTTGAGACAATGAAGCAAATATTGCAGCAACGTCCTATTCTGCGGCACCCCAATTATAATAAAACTTTTATCTTGTTCACAGACACCTCAGACTATGCCATTGGGGCCATCTTAGCCCAATTAAATGAACACGGTGTGGATCATCCTGTATCCTACTTTAGTAAGATGCTGTCAAAAGCGGAATGCAACTACAGTGTCATTGAGAAGGAGTGCCTTGCTGATCTGTTGGCTGTAAATCACTACCGCCCTTTTCTCTATGGAACCACCTTCACTGTAGTTACTGACCACGCATCTCTAAAGTGGTTACAGTACATAAAGAATCCTACTGGTTGGCTAGCTCGCTGGGCTTTAAAGCTCCAGCCTTATGACATGAAGATCAAACACCATGCTGGAACCCGTCACTTGAATGTTGATGGGTTGACTTGGCTACCAGTCCTTCACTTGGATAATAGTGAGGCAGAAAGGTTAAATGACCTTTTAATGACCCCCAGTGAATGGGAGGATGAAGATGAGCCTGTTCAAAAGATGTTAGCCTGGCACTCCCGCAACACTAAGGTTGAAGATGCAAAAGTTGTATAATCAAGTGGGGACAAAATGGCTACCTTACCTTTGACCCTTGGAATGTGTACCTGCTATCTTAGAAGCACATTTTACCCTAGGTTATGGAAAAGCAAGAAAAACATATAAATGTATTAAGGATCGGTTCTACTGAGATAGAATGATGGAATCTATCGTTGATGTTTTGGAAGCCTGCCTTACTTGTAAGAAGCAATCTGGCTTCAAGTCAAGATACCAATACCAACCAACTACTCCGCAATAACCCTTCCACACCAACAGCTTAGATGCAATAGGTCCCTTTCCTCAGTCTATTAGTGGTAACAGATTTATCCTAGTAGCTACTGACCAGCTCACTAAATGGGTTGAAGCCGTAGCTCTTCCTGCTTAAACAGCTAAGGCCACCACCACCTTTTTACATCAACACATCTTCACCCGTCACATATTACCCCAAGTACTACTATGTGATAATGGAAAGAACTTCACCTCCAGAGTAATCAAACTTCTGGCCACTTCTATGGGAGCACAACAACTCTTCTCTGCTCCATATATCCCCTTCACTAATGGAACAGTGGATTTAGAAAATGGAACCTTGGTTTCCATTCTGCTAAAGCTGGCCTCATCTGATCCTCTTCACTGGGATCAATATTTGCATAGTGCTCTTATGGCATACCGGATTAGCTATCACCAGATTTTGAAAATGTCAACATTTTGAGTCTTGTATGGGCAGGAACCAGGCATACCTGCCATCTTAGCTAAGGATGTATTCTCTTCTATAGTTGAGAAACCAGAGAAAGTTATGAGAAGATTGGCTCAAAGTATAATTCAACTTCAATTTGAAGCTATGACCAATCTAGCCACTACAGTAACAAAAGAAGGGCAGGCTGCAAATGAGTCCTGAACCCCCTTGCCCACTTTCCAAGTTTCTGATATGGTGTTGTACTACCATAACCACATCACCCCTAGAAGCGGTAAGCTTGGAACAATCTGGGAGGGTGCTTTTACCATCATATACAAGATAGGAAATGAGTACTCTATCAAAAATCTTACTACTGGTATCACTATTAATCGCGTACATGGCCGTTTCCTTTTACCCTACTCACCCCCCAACCTTCTTGAGGGGGTGATGTCAGACATTTACCTTTTCAGACTAAAAATAAGAATGCTGTAGGTCAAGTTCTGCTGAAAAAGGGAAATTTCGGCCATTTGCAATATTCCAATGTCATTTTAAGTTCATTTAATAATAGTAAAAATATGAAAGTCAATAAAATTGGCCAAAAGTCCCTGGCCAATACTTGGGGAACCCCATTAATCAGGGAAACACTAGTTTAAAACCTGTAAGGGCACTAGTAAAAACAGCTGGTCAGATTACTATGACCTTACCACGGACTTTGGGGTTACCATTGGCAGACACTCCCCCACCCCAACAAAGTCCCCAACACACCTGCGCGGGGACCCTCCCTTTGTATAGGCTTGGCGGGGGTCCCCCAAGGTGCAAGAAATTTCTCAGGCAGTGATTGGCTCAAGTTTATAAAAATGTTACCTCATGGGTATATTTGGGCCAATTATAATTCCTCTTCCTTTGCTCTGCTGCCCTGATGTGAGTTCTGAGTTATGATATGCTATTCCTGCATATTTCCTAATTTGGACTCATGCAGGATATTCCAAAAATATTCCCAAATTCCCCCTTGACCTTCAAATTTACTTTAGATACTATATAATTGGAGGTCGAGGAGTATCATTTTCCCCCTTATTGCACAGCTAATAAAATCATAAAAACCCATTTTTATTAGCCCTCTTTTTATTTATTTAAATTTTTATAAAATCTATGTGGAATCCAGCAGGCGTCAAGCACCAAGCGAGCACAAATCAGCTGGATTCCCACAAAGCTCTTTACCATCTTGTTCTCATTAAAGGAGATCACTCTGCCAAAGCCTTTCAGCTGAAACATCATGGCTCCTCTAGTGACAACAGGTGCACGTCCCTCAGCATGAGTCTTCTTATCTCAGTGCTAATGTCAAGACAGATGGCCTCCTCGTTCTTGGTGCTCAAACTTGCAGCCAAAACATGTTCCTTTTGAGATTTAGACTGGAAGGTCAAAAGTTTCAACCCAGGTGTCAAATGTTAAATATGGAGTGGGGTGAACTCACACACCTCAATCACACAGTCCATGAGCATCTCCTTAGACCACCCAGTCTTCACCTCCATGGCATGGACCTTTTTAAAGTTCTCAACCATGTCAGCCATCAAAATCTTTTGAGGGACTGGAATTCCTTGCTTCAGATAGCTTGATTCCGACACCAATCCATAAGCCACTTATGACCAGGATACTGAAGCCTTCAGGTCAGAGGGGGTCGCGCTCACTTTTGATTTGTTTTTAAGTTTGTCTCTCCAGCTTTTTTTTTGTAAAAGAGTTCGCCTCTCTGGGCCCTTTTTGTGCAGGAACCATTGCAGCCCTTTTGGGTCAAAACATTAATTTTATACAAAAGTGCTCTTGCCAATTGCTGCACCATTTAAGCCTATGTAAGCTACTGGCTGCTATCCAGGTTTCAGGTCAACCTAGAAAGCTGCGGTGATTATTGTAGACAGGTTACATTTACAGCCAATTTTAAAAGCCCAACCTTTGTCACTGAGACCTGCTTTTGCAGTGCCCCACCTCATAGGAGAGTAGTATGATAGATAATTCGCCCAACTCTTGCACCCCCTTTGTGGCCATATCCCCCAAAGGAGAGTGGAAGCACCCACAAGAACAGGTTGGATCTGTAAGGAGAGTATCTATAACTCTCCTGTTCCCAGGTGGTAATGCACGGTTCACAAGGCCAACGTCAGGGAGCTAGCCGTTAGGGCCAAAGTCATTAGAGCTCAGCAGAGGGTGCTGGAGCAATAACAGCTAAGGCATAGAAAGGCGAGTTTTACGATAAAAACCCCCTTAAAAGCGATGCAGTGCACATATTGGAAAGGTCTAAACAACCCAGGTTGGAGGGAACCTGGGCGAACAAATGGCGCATGTGGTGAGAGCTGCACTGTACTATCAATGGCAAGGGTAATGGAGTGAAAGACCTCCTTGAAGAGGTTCGCGCACAAGAGCATTTGGAATATCATAAAATTGTAAAATAATGTAAACAGGTAAAGGTTTATTTGGGAAGTTGACCAACAAATAATGTTGGTCAGGGAAAACATATTTAAGCTTGGATGGGGGATTTTGGGTTAATCCGCAGTGGGACCAAGCACTGACTCACCAATAGGGCAATACTGCCATCCAAATTAGTTGAATAGGCTGAAACTGACTTCACTTGATTGATTGATTGAAGTTGGATTTGACCCAAGTGCATTATTTTATAAATGGAATGGGGTTTAAAACCCTGTTCCTTGACAAACTGAATCAAACCATCCATGTTTATTTGAAAGATAGTTCGTTTTAATGCCTGGCCCAACATCAGGGGCTGGGCAATTGGCACCCCACTAGGACCAACCTGGGCATATTTTTCCCATACCCAGCACTGGTCTAGGGTGTGCTTCAGTCTGGGAGGCCCTGTAATTTCACCTTCTGGGCCTCCTGGCGCCCAGCCTTGTCCTTGGGGTCAGTCCCTGTTATGATGTCATGGGACCATGACATTACCCTCTCCTCCCAATGGGGCTCAACCCCCCCTCCAGGGGCTTGCGCAAGGGAAAAGTTCTTGTGGTCTGGGGCCGACTTCATGGTGGCAAAGGTCAGTTTGGGTTGAGATCCAGAAGCCTGGGGGAAACGCTCATGGAAGGCTTCAATCAGATCTTGGGCATGCACACAGTTGCATGCTGGAAACCAACTGTTCTCTGCAGCGTCAAAGCCCTTCCAGGATACCAGGTACTCCAGTCTTCTTTTAACGCGGTGGGAGGCAACTATCTCTTCCACCTCCCACTCAGGCGCCCCATCCACAGATAGGCCTCAGGAGTCTCTGGTGGGGGGCCCTCAAATAATGTGAGTTTGCTCTCATAAAACACCAAGAAGATCCAAAATGAAGGGGAAGATCCTGCTGGTATGAGGCATGGTCCACCTTTCTAACAACGCGGTAAGGGCCAATCCTCTAAGGTTCTAGCTTCTTGCATGGCTGCTTGATAGAGATGTTACAAGCATCAAGCATCATGAGATCCCCTTCCTTGTACGCAGGACCCACTCAGCGCTTCTCATCAGCGTTCTCCTTATACACCTGCATTGCCGCCTCCAAGCTTGTGGAAACCCCTGGTGGACCTTCTTGATTGTCTTGGCAAGGTCCACCACCGCTTCAACCTTAGACCCACAGCTGGGCTCCATGTTAAAGGCGGGGTTAAAGCCATGACTGGCGAAAAATGGGGAACAACTGATCAAGGAGTTCAAGGTATTGTTGTAGCTAAACTGGGCCATTGGAATGCGAGAAGCCCAATCTGAATGATCTGCGGCGGTGTAACACCGCAGGAACTGCTCCAAGCACTGGTTCACTCGTTCAGTATGCCCATCTGATTGTGGGTGATAGGCAGTCAAATGGCAAGGGCGAATCTGGAGAGTCTTACACAACTCTTCCCAAAAGACAGAGGTAAACTGGGGTCCACAGTTACTGATAATCTCTTGAGGAACTCCATGGAGCGCAAACACATGCATGACAAAAAGACTGGCCATCTCAGCCGCGGTTATTGTAGTTCTTCAAGGAATGAAGTGGGCGAACTTTATAAACCAGTCCACCACCACCATGATGCATCATAACCATCTGAGACAGGTAGTTCTAAAAAAATTCCACTGATAAGGAAGTCCAGGGCCTTTCAGCTTTCTAGACAGGTACCAAAAACCCTGCTAAAGGTTAACGACTTGGCTTCATTTGAGCGCAGACTAAACATTCCTTACAGTACTGCCCCACCTGAGCAGGCAAGCCCTTCCAATTGTATGTGTGCCGGATTAACTTTAATGTCTTCACTTTACCAGGATAACCAATGGTAAGTCCATCATGATGGTCTCAGATGATTTCCAGACGAAGTGGTCCAGCAGGAACCCATAGGCGCCCCTGGAACCACACCATCTCATCCTTCATATGATAGCCCCTGGAGAGATCCTCTTGATTCAACTCGCACTTAGCAAGTAAAGTAGTATATTCCGCTGCCAGTTGCTGAGAAAGGACTACCTTCCTGAACATACTATATTCCTCATCGTACTAGAGGTGCAAGTGCTGGCCCATTGGCCAGGGGAGAGGGTCGTTGAGTCAGAAGTTTACTTGAAGGAATTATCACCTGGGTGTTGTGAACTTCTACCTTCTTGGGATTGGGCGCTAAAGCAGAGTTGCGGCTCAAAGCATCCGCCAAACCATTATCCTTACCCTTGGTGAACTCATATGTGAATGCGAATTAGGCAAGGGTCTCATGTCAATGGGTCTGCCGTGGGGGTTAAGAAATGAGGAGCGCAGTAGTACAGCAAGGCACGGTGGTCTGTACATACCTGGAAAGGTATGGATGAGCCATGCAAGTGGTGACACCAATAAGTCAGCGCCTCCACCACTGCCAATAACTCCTTACATAAACGGCGTAATTCAACTCTGGCAAAGACATTTTCCTAGAAAAATATCCCACCGGATGCTCTATCCCATCTTCGCCTACTTGTAACAAGGCAGCTGCTATGGAGAAGTTGGAGGCATTAGTTAACAATGAACTCTTTTGAAGAGTTGACATGGTGAAGAACAGTCGTGGACAACAGGGTGCACTTCACTTCTTGGAAAGCATCCTCCAAAATGGGGACCACTGAAGCACCTTGGCACTGCTAGCCTTGTATAAGGGAGCCGCCACCTCAGACAGATTAGGAGTGTACTTCTTGAGGAACGTACACGTACCCAAAAACTCCTTAATTCCTTGACTGAGGTCAGGGTAGGCCACTCACAAATCGCCTTCTCCTTGTCTGGAGTTATCACGTGTCCCTGGTCAAACATGACGTTGCCCAAAAACGTGACCTGGGACTTGAAGAACTCACACTTGGTTATTTTCAAAGTATGTCTGGCTGCCTTTAACCGCTCCACTACTTGGCGAAGGTGGACTGCATGGGACTCCTGATCAGGGGAAAACACCAGGATATCATCCATGTAGGCAACCGCGCATACCCCTAACAGGTCCCCCAACGCTGCATCAATGCAGCGTTGAAAGATAGTAGGGGCATTCTTAAACCCAAAGGGCATGACCCAAAACTGGAAGATCTCTTTTCTGGTACAGAATGCGGTCAACCACTTTTGTCCCTTTTTAATCTGGATCTGATTGAACGCATTGAGGCAATCCAGCTTGGAGAAGACCTTCGCCTTCTCCACATAGCGTGCAATCTGTGAATCCAAAGGGATGGGATGGAGGTCTGGTACAGTAACGTTATTGAGGTTACCATAGTCTATGCAGGGGCGTAAAGTACCATCAGACTTCTCCACAATGAGTAGGGGGAGCATACAGGGGAGGTACTCTGAAAAATCGCACCTTTGGCCAACTGTCCCTCACCCACACATCCAACGCCCCTTCCTCCTGGACAGTCAATGGGTAAATAGGGGAAGAGATACGCACCAGTTCCACCATGAGCTTGAAGTCACAATCGAACTCAGAGTGCTCAGGGAGTGCATTGGCAGATGCTGCATCAAAAGAGGATTCCAAACCCTTCAAGCAAGAAGGTATAGGAGTTTCCACTGAGGGCTTCTGCATTGAGGCAAGGTGACAAGGGAGATGGTGGGGACAGTGGGACAATTTTCCCTGGGCGTTCTCTTCTGACAAATGCACAACAAATGTGCGACCATTCTTCATGGTGAGAGACAGGGTATTCTCCTTCAGGTTAGTTCTAACATCAAACTTTCGCCACCACTCCACACCCAAAATGATAGGGAACAGAGGTTTTTGACTGCACTGAATTGATCAGACAAGTGATACTTGCCAACCTGATAGTCCACTGTCCCAATGATCTTCAGAGTGGGAATACCTTGGTACGCCCCTCCCCTAACCATATCACCTGGCAAGTAACTCAGTCCAAGATAGTCTGCTAAGTACTGGTCCATAAAGTTTCCAGAGGCGCCAGTATCCACCAAAATAGTAGTAGCAAGATTTACTAAAGGAGAGGAGAGGGTAGCAGTCAGTAGAAAATACCTGAAATGGTCTTTATTTATGGAAGACAATGACAACACTTCACCAAAAATTTCTTCTGGCTCAAGCATGTCAACAGAATCGTTTTGGAATCAAAAAAGGGGGAGAGATAGTTGGCCACTCTTAATACTGAGGCTACTTACCCCACCATGCCTTCTGCAGGTGCATATACTTTATCATATTTTAAATGAAGTTCCTTCTCCACTTTCTGAGTGCACCAGATATGGTAGAGGTCAACCGTGAGTTCTTAGGGGTAATCTGATATACTGGAATAGGGTCCTCAGCCAGGCCATATGAACTAATAAATGGGTCATAGGTAGAGACCAGGTTTTGTTATAAAACACGTTTTCTGACGTGAATGACCCTATTCTTTGAACAGCAATGGAACGTTCAATGTTATCCAAGGCCAACACCCCCAGGACCATCTGTGCCAATTCCGCCAACATTGTCTGAAAGTTCAGGAGATGTAAAATTTATTTATTTAAATTGAAAGTGACAAATTTGGTGAAAAGTCTGAGAATCACAACTTTTAGACCTTGAAGCGTCCGTATCCACCAGGTATGAGCACAAAGGGTGGATATTTTCCAGTCAGAGGCAACCACAATAAAGCTGAGTTGCTCCAACTGTCAGAAAAGATTTAAAAAATGCAGTGTGGCTAACAACAGCTGAATCCCACAGCTGGCGCCCACTGTTCCCACTTCAGAAAAGTTCCACATGAAAAAAGTTTGTGCACATATAGAAAAGAGGTGGTTGGTTGACTAATGTAAGGAGAGTGTCTATAACTCTCCTGTTCCCAGCGTGGTATTGCATGGTGTACAAGGCCAACATCAGAGAACTAGCCGTTAGGGCCAAAGTTATTAGAGACCAGCAGAGGGTGCTGGAGCAATAACAGCTGAGGCATAGAAAGGCGAGTTTTACAAAAAAAAACCCTTAAAAGCAATGCGGTGCACATATTGGAAAGGGCTAAATGACCCAGGTTGGAGGGAACCTGGGCAAACAAATGGTGCATGTGGTGTGAGCTGCACTGTACTTGCAATGGCAAGGGTAATGGAGTGTGAGACCTCCTTGAAGAGGTTTGCGCCCAAGAGCGTTCTGAATATCATAAAATTGTAAAATAACATAAACAGGGAAAGGTTTATTTGGGAAGTTGACCAACAAGGAATGTTGGTAAGGGAAAACATATATAAGCTTGGATGGGAGAATTGGGGTTATGCCGCAGTGGGACCAAGCACTGACTCACCAATAGGGCAATACTGCCATCCAAATTAGTTGAATAGGCTGAAACTGACTTCACTCAAGTGATCAATTGAAGTTGGATTTGACCCAAGTGCTTTATTTTATAAATGGAATGGGGTTTAAAACCCTGTTCCTTGACAAACTGAATTGAACCATCCACATTTATTTGGTAGATAGTTCATCTTAATGCCTGGCCTGACATCAGGGGCTAAGCACTTGGCATCCCACTAGGACCAACCTGGGCATATTTTGCCCATACCCAGCGCTGGTCTAGGGTGTGCTTCAGGTCTGGGAGGCCCTGTAATTTCACCTTCTGGGCCTCCTGGCACCCAGACTTGTCCTTGGGGTTAGTCCCTATTATGATGTCATGGGACCATGACAGGATCACAGTCATTAGCTCCTATCCCACACCTCTTTCAGGCCACTACTAGACCCTTATGTGGTGCTTTTCTGGGTTCTGGTGTTGGCTAACCCATTTTTCCACAGGCTTTCCTATATCACACCACATGAAGGCCACAGATTACTTAATTAGCTCCCATATAGTGCTATCTTTGAAATATAAAAATAATGCTGACTTTTGTTCAAAAACTAGCAAAAATTGTTGCTTGAACTTTACATCACGCACAAAATAGAACTGGATTATTGATTTGATCAGTTGTTTTAAAAAGGGTCATAAAGACCAACCAAATTAATTTTAATATCTATGGAAACCATCAGCAGTTCCATGGACCCATGGGGGTTCATATAAGATACTTTAGGAGTTACTAGTTTAGCCTCTTCTCATAAAGCTTTGTTTTTATTACAGAATAAAGTTGTTGTCAGCTAAATCCAGTACATCAATATTAGAGTTGATAATATTGGCAATATAGGTGCATAATGAGAAGTTATGACATCTTTTTTTGTGTGCACATCTTTATACTATTCCCAAATATATATTAGCATCAGAATTGACTAAGTTTACCAAACTTATCACCTGATTTCAATATATGGGTGTATTTAAAAAGTTTAATCTATATAGTCATGCCTTTTGAGATTTTTTTGTTTTAGTTGGGATTATATAAAAGGTTACTTTTTATTGTAAAATTACTACTGCATTATGTATTTTTTAACTAACATATTCAGTTATGATTAAGTTTATAGTATTAATATATGATATTAACCTGTAATTTTAGCCATTTATATTGTAGTTAGTCATTGATAGTTTGGGAAGTAGTTGACCTATCAAATTGAACAATTTATTACCACCCACTTGGCAAAACCCAAATATTTCATCAAATTAATTAAAAAGCTAAAAACTTAGCAAACTTATTGAACCTAATAAATCAAGCAAATAACCACCAGCGTCTAGAAGAAACCATTGAGCCTACACAATCATTCAGATAATACCAAACTGTACAATTAAAAATATATTTCCTATCACAATTATATACATAATTAGTAGCATATATATGAATTTTACTTATTTTTTTCTACTCTTTTAAACTTCATAAATTTCTTTCCCTTTTTCATAGAATATATGCCTAATTGGGTCAAATTTGTTATGTATTTTAGAAGATATGGGATAAATATGCATATATACAATGACTCATATATATACTAGCATCCATTGTCCTGCTTCGTTACGGTGTCTATAGAATTTCAGGTGATTTGAATTTACTAATTTAGATTACATATAGTTAAGCAATAACCACTCAGCCAAATCTAATTGCTCAATCGAATCAGCCAAAAACCACCAACTACCCAGCTAAACCTAACTGAAATTATCAAATCAACGAATAACTAATCACCCCAAAACTAAACTGTATCCTATCGAATCGACCAAAAACCATCAACCACTAAGCCAAATAAAATAAACCTAACGAATCAATCAGATAACATCAAACTGCTACCTGAAACATCTCTCTATATTTAAAATCATTATGTGTTTGGACACGTCTTCCAAACTACTAAATCAACTTCAACTTAACTTGCTAAAAGTATTTTATTAATTAGGGGAACCAAATTGGGCAGATTTTTAAAATTATATAAAACTAACATCAAGATTCCCATGCTTCGCTACGGTGTTAAACTTTATCAGATAATCCATATTGATAAACCACTAAACCGCTTAGCTAAAACCATTGAATATACAAAATCAACCAATCACCAACCACCTCATAAAACTAAACAAAATTGAAACAACCAAAACCACCAACCACTTACCAAAACCAATTAACTTATTGAATCAACCAATCACGTACTGCTTTAATAAAACAATTAAGCTAATTAATCAACCCAAAACCACCAACCGCTCACCAAAACCATTTAAACTATCGAATCAACTGAATATCAAACTTCTCAGCTGTAAAAATATACCATTTCCATTAAAAACATATAAAACTTTCACTTCTTACATATAAAACTTTTATTTTATTATAAAAATTAAA